>JARFIW010000395.1:0-58725 GCA_036346225.1 Platerodrilus igneus
GAGCGTTCTTATAAATTTTTTATACATGCAATACATTTTAGTCTACAATTTTAAAATGAATCTGTAAACAGATTTGAAATCGGACCACGCCCTGCAAAGTTACATATACCCTCTGCGAGATAAATCTTTCTCCACATTTCCACCCACGAGATAAACCTACCTTGTTTGGTATCAATCAATATTAGAATTTTCTAAGCTATCCAAATCTCTTTAAATTTTTCCATAGCACCATCCCCAGAGAGCTACCCCATTTTAAGATTTCTTACCTGTAGCGACTTTTGAGCGTTCTTATAAATTTTTATACATGTAGCACATCTTGTTAGTCTAAATTTTATGCACAATCCGAATCTCTAAATAGATTTAAAATCGAACGACCCCTTACCATTTAACACACCCTTTAAATTATAAATTTCCTGCGGCTTATACATAAAGAAAATCTAAAACCATTCTTAAAACTTTTTATTACAAACAATTTTTACTAATACAGTTTAAATTTTGTAAAACCACATTTCTAAATACATATTCACAATTTTTTATTTTCAACCTAGAACTTGTCATATCGGGTCATACTTATTAATATTTATTTCTAAATAGAGCACCTTTCCAAAGACCAACCGGACCCACATGTTTCAAATTCCTCTGATTTTGTTCCATGGTTTCGCTTAAGACCTCGTACATATTTTCCAGATTACTAGAAGACGTTATAACCACATTTTTGTGTTAAAGGATTTCACATCGGTAGCCTCTTCCCCATTTTGATGTAAACGCCGTAGAGTTCGTAGACTTTTACTGCTGTATGTTGTATTCTTTTTCATTTATTAATCGAATAAATCGCTCTTTCTGCTTCCAAAGAAACTCGGCACTCCATCGTCGACACTGGCGTTCTTTATGCGATAGCTAGCCATACGGTTGTTAAACGCAGTGCTAACCATTTTCACCATCGTCGCTAGTAGCGGTAACTGATGCATTTTATGTCTGTTGCTCCTTAAATGTGCGGCATAGTAGTCTTTTCCATTTCGAAATCGCATACTTTACACATAATTCGTGGTTGTTTCGTACAAGGCCCTTTAACAGCTGGCGGAGTGAACGTTTACGGCTTAATGACATACCGTGCTGTTTTCCTTGTGTCGCTGTAAGTGTCCATTCTCGTAAAGCGAAACCGCAAGTCCCACAGTTTAAGTACTTTGCTGCTGACGGATGTATAAAGCAACCGTGGACGATGTTACACCACGACATTTGTTCTGGTGCCGTTTGGAGCATTTTTCCGGTATAGGAAGCACCGCAAGGTTGCATTAAAACGTTTGCAGATACCATTTTAGTACAAAACAAAATCCGCACTATAAGACTTGACTTGTAAGCGAACTAACATAACTAAAGAGTTTACTCTTTATTTTATGTACCCTATAGAATGCAAACCGAAGGTTTCCGAAGACACCGAACGAAGTTGAGGATTCGGCGGGGAACTAAATGAGTCATAATCCTTGCTGCTCGTCCAATACATTTAGGCAATGCATGCACCTGGTTCGCTTCGTCGATGGTGCGAATGCCGTTAGTAGAAACACCGGAAAACGTCTTCCATGTTATACGGATCGCGTGCATATTAAAAATCCAAAGGGTGGTAGCACACCACACAAATTGTGTGCAAGTCGTGCTGTAGAAGATGCAATGCTACTATAACCAAAAACACTTTAAACCATTACTAAGAAAATACCAACTTGTTGTCTACAGGATACTTACAACAATTTAATTTTAAATAACTTCTACGTCATATTTTAGGAAATGGGGCTTGAATATTTTCCAAATGAATCACCAAGCGAAAGTATATGTTAACGGTATTAAATTACCCATTAATTTCCCATTTTACGACCGTGGTTAATTATAGATTGAAATTTAATTTGTGCACGTTCGAGCTTCTCGTAAACTAACATATTTTAAGCAACAATGCGCTGTATAATACATGCATACCCCTTCGCCGCGCTACTGCTATTCTTGTAATTGCTAGAAAAAGTCACTCTCCTTTTTACTGTTAGGACCGATGCAAAGCACCATTTTTTATACTTTCTATAGCACATCGCGCCTTTTCGTCTGATAATTAAATTTTGCTTCTGTAGGCTTTTACACTTTCGCATAGCGGTCGATCGCACGTAATTGATTTCTAGAACCGGTAAGTACTCGATATCGTCCAAATAGAAATTAGATGCTCGATGTCTGTCAACTTCCGATTCCCTCGTAAAGGTAGAAAAACTCGGTCAATCATCCATTAAACTTCGACCCGCTACCGTTTTGATAATTTCCAAACATTTTCAAACGACAATGGGCTGAGAATTTTTAAACCTCCGAGGGATCTTTAAGTCGTGATCAATTACACATCCGAGCTACGCGTAAACTAACATATTTTGCAGCAACTGTATAATACATGCATACCCCTTCTCTGCGCTACTGCTATTCTTGTAGTTGCTTGGAAAAGTCAGTCGCCCTTTTTACTGCTAGGGCCGCTAAAAGCACCATTCCATACTTTCTTTATAAGTGTAGCACATCGCGCACTTTTTGTCATTAATTAAATTTTTGTTTATGTAGGCCTTTACACTTTCGCTTATTTAAACATCTAATACGACCGATTAACCACTTTCGATTATTCTAACGGAACCACCATACATCCCCCCACCGTTCTTTTGAATCCAACGATCCTATGGGCTTCCCCACTAACACCTAACGTATCTTTCCTACTATTTGTTAAACAAAAACTACCGGTATCGCCATTGTGGACGTAAACAGATGTTTGTGGATGTGTACGAGTATGTAACCATATACATTAACCAGTCTAAGCTATTTTATTTAGTCCCGAAAACTACTATTTTTCTAAACCATAATTAATAATCGCCTTTATAGGTTTAACATTTCTACCATTTCCCAATGACTGGTGCTACGTACATGGAAACTTTAATTTCTTATTGGAGAATTCTTATTCTCCCACGCACTGCTGCGTAGTTGCATGCCCACCCTTTTGAGTATATGCTCGTTATAGGTTGTAAGACCCTCGGTTTTAAACTACAATTCGTGAGACCCCTTTAATCTTTTTAATCGTATCTTTCTCGCCTACAATACAGTAGGACTTAACTTACCCAACAAATTCTAATACTGGACCCCATTAAATACGTCTTTAATTTTCCTACAACTTTTTGTTGACAAGTGTTATATTGTATTTATTATACGGGGGTAGTCACTCTTTTAAGATAAATATATTTTGCTAGGTATCAACTAATATTAAATTTTTCTAGGGACCCCAAATCTGTAAATAGATTTTAAATAGGACCACCCATACAAAGTTATGCCTTTTAAAGACTAATTTTTGCCCATCTTTATTTAACTCCATCTTTAAAACCCTTTTTCGCTAACCAAGACATATGCTTTAACCAACCCTTTCCCTAGAAATCTAAAACCGATGTTCCCCGCAGAATACCACGTGGAGTAACACGTATACTCTGTCAACCAGGATAGAAGCCGGAAGGATTTGGAAGGTGGGGAAGAACTTAAAAATTATGGAATTTAAAACTAATATATACAATAGGTTTACAAAATCTATACAAATATAAACAACTATCTTATATCTTTACGTCCCATGCGTAGATTGTTGTACTATTAGGAATGATGTACCTTTTGTCATCTTCCCTCGATAAACTAATTTTATTAATAAGCTGCGTTCAAATCGTATTCTTTTACTCCGGATACATACGCAGGCAAGTACTCGATACCATCCAAATAAAGAATTGGATGCTTGGTGACTGTTAACATCCGCCTTCCCTCGTGTACGCCCAACCCACCCATGAGCACCCCTGCGCATGCACACCCCTGCCCATGCGCGCCCATGCGCGTACGCACCCTGCCCATGCTCGCTGCCCATGAACACCCCTTTCTGTGCGACTGCTATTTCGGGTAACGTTACAGCCTTTTATAAATAAAGAACAATGTTATATACTATTATAAAATGTTTATTCTGACATTATACATAACAAATTTAAAAAAAATACCAAGCATGGAGTCATTTAAACTTAATTTTAATACAAAGTTATACACAGAAGACAGTCCTTTCTTTTATGTTTGTTTGCAGTGGTTTTAATTTTATCTAATTTTATTCGCAGCTTAAAATTTAAATCGACACCCAAGTCTTCTATCTCCTTTTCTAACCAATAGTTTGATACATAAAGACCGTCTAGGTTTTCGAATTGTAAAATGTACCGAAGTTTGCCTCTATATTTAAAGTCTTTGATTCCCCAAACAACCAGATCCATTCCTTCGTGTAATTCTTGCAGCTTGTGACAATCTTTTAATCGCAGCTTTCCACTATATCCTGCATACGTATCTTGTTAGCTTGATCGACTTCTTCTTGTCGGTATTGGAGGAAATCCTTTTCTCACACACTGTTGCGTAGTTGCATGTCCACCACTTTTGGGAATATATGGTTGTTATAGGTTGTAAGACCCTCGGTTTTAAATGATCCGAAAGGTTCTTTACTGGGCAAATATACAATGTTTAGCGGAACCCCTTTGCGTGTGGTGTACGCCAAGGTTACGAAACCCGCATTCCTTAGTTCTTCTTTGTTATCTGCCATTTTGATAAATACGTTTTTAGAATAACCTTTTAAAAAGTATACGGATTTAGTACCATCCTTTTCCCAAGAACGCCTACATAACTAAAGAGTCTTTCTTACTAACCGCAAATGCAAACAGCTTGTAAAACCCGGATGTATTTAAGTCAGTCCATCGGCACATAAAATAATCTTTTAATTCTTCCTCATTTTCTCTAATAAGATGTTCTTTGTCTAACACATCTTTGTATTGTTCCGGTATTGTCGCAGTGTTTTCCATGTAGTCAATTTTCGTCTTTTGCATCCATTTCCTCTAATTCCAGTTGTCTTTTCCTTCCACTTACAGCGTATGGTATCATAATGGGCAATTTCCTTTAGCGTAAACGGATAAAGTTTACTACCAAATTTACGCGTTGTGTAAACCTCTACAATTTACGTTCTACAATCCAATTCGAAAGAATATTTTTGGAATTGAGAATTAAGGTTGTGAAAAAAAGAGAAATGTTAAGTAGCCTTTTGTAAATTTTTAAATTTTATTTGGTGTACACTCCAAAAATTTAATAAAAGTTAAAATTAAAGCCAGGCACATATTTTACAATTCCCCTTTTTTCACAATTAAAAGAAGTCAATTTCTTTGGATTAAATCCCCAACACGTCCAGAGGTTTTAAACACAAACGCAAATATTTGTAGCTTTCCGTTTAACTTAAATTTGCAATGGTACCATACTTGGGTTTGGAAGAAAAACAACTTAATAAGGAAAAGGTAAAGGAATAAGTCCGCAGACATGCCCAATTGCACAATTTAATTGTGTTAACCAAAAACCATTTTTAGGAAAGAGAAAAGTTTTTTAAAGTCATTGGACAACTTAAAAATCGTTATGATTGCCAATTTGTTTATTAAAAAGGACTTTTATTGAACCAAATTGTTTTTCAAGGATTGGTTACCATTTAAAAATTAATTCCTAAAATATTTTCAAATATAATAAACCTTGGATTCGGGTTTGAAAATTTGGGTAAAAAAATTCCCTAAACTTGTAAATTTCCCGAAAAACTTGGGAATCCATTTAAAAGATTCTTTTCAACCTTAAAACCTTATTCCCAAAAAGTTCCAACTAAACATTGTAGAAATTTTAAACACAAAGGATGGAATTTTAAATCTTCAGGTTTTTTGGAAATTTAAATTTCCCAACTTGAAGGTTTCCAGAAAAGGACTTGGTTTCCTGTGCGGAACAAACTTTAAACTCTTCGTGTACTTTTAAATGAAAACAAATTTCTTTTTGGATAAACATCCTGGGAGATGGTTGGTGTCGAAATTTAAATTTTAACCCAATTAAATTGTAAAAAAAACCCGAATTAGAAGCGCTTCTGTTTCTTTGAATAAAAATATTAAATATCTGTTCCAATTTTTTAAATTTTTTGTAAAGCCAAATAAAATTTTATTTGTTTTTTCTTTATTAAAAAGTTGGAAAACGTTAACCCCGAGACGCCAGTTACGTTGCTATATGGGAAACAAAGAATGGGATTGTCCTAGCCCAGGGCAGGGGTTAATTGCCGAGTAGTGAATGTTGTTTGCCTAACCGAAGGGAGCGGATACAATTACCGGATATTTAATTTGGTTGGTGAAATTCCCCTAGGGTAAATTCCAGAAAATACCATTTGACCACGCAATAAAATTAATATACCAAGAAATGACCATAGACCCTAAATAAACCAATTCTTTAATGGTTTCCTTAAAAATTAAATAATTGTTTTATTTTTAATTTTAAACCATTGTATAGTTAGATAAGAAAATTTTAAGGTTTTCGCCCCCCCCTTCCTTTTCCTTTAACCGGTTCCTTTAACTACGGGTTTGGGAATGTTTTAATAAACTGATGATGTGTTAAGTCATATGGTCGTTAGGGGTTTTATGGATTAAATTAAATGGTCTTCATGGTTTAAAGGCATCCTTTTATGGGTGGTCCTTCTACGTTGGGGTCCTTGATTTAATTAGTGATTCAATATTTTTTAAAGAGGCTACTGAAATTCAAATCTTCAACAAAAGTTGAGGAAAATTGGGACTATTAATGGGTCTGTTGAAGTTGTGTAATGTTAAGTCCGTGAAGGCGGAAGATGATAAAAGATTAAGGTCTGTTGTTTGGCGCTTCAACCTTAAACGGATTTTATCAAAAGGGTGGGCATGCGCGCAAGGTGGAAGGTTTTCCCTGTTGTCATTTCCTGAACTGAGTAGGGAATGGAAAGAATGTTAAACTTCATATATTAGGTTTAGAAATGAAGTTTCGGGTAAATTTCTTGGATGGTTAATGTATTGGTTATTGTAACCCCTTGCTTTGCCAATGCGAAGGTTTTTGTTAACAACGAGGAGTGTGGTGTTTGTGGGAAGCCCAATGTGTGGTTAAGAACGGGCGTTGGTTGTAAGGTGGTTCTTGGTTCAAAGGGTTCCGATTGGGAAATAACGGAAGTGTGGCCCTTAAACAAAATTTTTACGAAAATGATGTGCTAAAAAGAAAGTATGGAAATGGTGTTCGGACGGCAAAAAGGCGCTGTTTTTGCTAGATAGGTGCGAGAAAGGGAAGAGATTTAATTGCTGAAATTGTTATTAGGGTGGAGGAAGATCAGATAAAATCTACGTTTAAATTAGCCTTTTTTAAATGTTTGATTAAAAAATACGGGTGAATTTAATTGGATGATTGGCCGGTTTTCTCTTTCCGAGGAAAGGTCATGCATACTTTTGGAAAACAATTGGCTGGAAATCAAACTGCGCGTATCGAAGTGAAAAGCTACAGAAGAAAATTAAATTTTAGCGAAAAGTGCGGTGTGTTATGGTTAAAAAATGTGTTGCCGCCTAAAGGTAAAAGAGTATTTTCTAAAACTGTTATCAAAGAGAATGAAGATCGGCTGGTTCTAAAAGAGTTTCCGAAGCTCGAATGAATAATTTCCTTATTAACCGGTCGAAAAGGGAATTTAATTTGAAGGTTCTTTCCCTTGGAGTTCTTTAAAATGGCCCATTTAAATGCGGGAATTAAAAATATTGTTGTAAGACCTTGCAAAAGTTGGGTTTATTGATAGTGTTTTAATAGAAGGATTTAAGACGCTTACAATTTGTTGGTGTGACCACCCATTAAGACGTCCTTAAATGGAAAGTTTCCGGTGGTTTTTAATGGATTCCTCAGAAAACAAGTATTATACGTTGTTTTGGACAAGCGGTTTGCATGCGTCCCCTTCGTTCGGTGTTCGGAAGGTTGCATTTTGGCAAAGCGTGGCAGGAATCTGTTGTTGTTGCTTGTGTGTGATTTGTTTTGAAAAGGATTGCAACGTTTTGTGCAATTTGCGGTGTTTTGGTTAAAACCGAAAATGGTGTTTAAATGTCCTTGTTTCTCCGTACGAAAGTTAACGTGGGTTCGGTTTTTTACGGAAGGAAGTTAGGAAAGGAAAAGAGGTATTCAAACCAAACGTTGCTTCGACTTTGGGTTGAGAACCCAATTGTTAAACGTTAAAGGAAAGCTATTCCAATTTAAGAAGATAAAATGCTCAAGTTAGCTATGGAACTTGAAAAGGTTAGAGGTTAAAACCATGGCTACTATAAAGAGCCAGTGGAACGATGGGTGGATTTTAAGAGAAATTTATTGTTAAAAAGAAAGATAAGCAGTAAAGTTGGTGGTTTACAAAAATGGGGAAGAGATAAAGTGAACTTTAACACAGGGTTTAACGCTTTGTAACGGAATAGTAAGGTAAGCGCCTGGGGAGGGATTTGAAACATTGGTTGGTTGGTTTGGAAAAGGGTTATTTAGTAATATTAAATAATTGACCCAATGGACAAGGTTAAAATAAATTAATGATGAATGTGTTTCTAAAGTTTTTTGATAAAGTTTAGGTGGTTTGATTTCTTTGTTAACCGGAAATTTTTTGGTTGGAAAGGAAGGTGTTGTAATATTGAGATTCGAGTGCTATAAATGGTAAAGGTTGTTGATAAAATACTAAAAGCGCTCAGGTAAAAATTTAAATGGGGCTTGGGAGTAGTGAAATTTAAAGGATTTGTTCTAAATTTAAAATAACCAAAAGGTTCTATCGTTGGAATGTGGGAAGTTCTCGAGGTGGTATTCTTTGGGCGTTCCGTTTCAATTTTTAAATGTTGTTGTAAATTTGGTAATTATGTTTGATAAAAATTTTGAACCCAAATCGTACGGTGGATTTAAATTGGGTAGCCTTGGGGTTTGAAAAATTCCGAAATTGGTGCTGGAAATTTTTGTTGACCAAAAGTGGTTTCTCGTAATGCTAAAAAAAATTTTGGTTTTGTTATTACAAAAGCTTGAGGATCTTTAAGGGTTAATTTGCAGGGTTCGGTTTCCGTTAGTCGACTGCGAAATTAAATTTAGATTCGCTGACTAAAATTTGCGCTAAAAGTGACGGTGAATTAAAAGGGGTATCTTGGGATTCCAACTAAAATTTTAAATTGTAGCTAAAATTAAATTGACCCAAAATGTTTTATTCGTGGTATGGGAAAATTTGGCGGTGGTGGGTGGTTCTAAAAATGGGGGTTCCGCCAAGGAGGAGGGGCGGGCGGAGGAGATTCACTAAATAAACGTGGTAACTGATTGGTCCAATTGGGAAATGTGGGATTTGGGAAATTGGGGTGGTTCTGATTTCCATTTATTAAAAAATATTGGGTTTATTTATGTTTTTAAAGGGCTTAAATTATGAAAGTTTTTAAATCCCATAAATGTAAACACGTCTTTAACTCTTTGTAAATGTTATTTGTAAAATTCCTCAAAATTTGTGACAGAAACCTCTTCAACTTTGAACATTCCGTTAAAATGCATTGGGAAATTTCGATTAATTGAAAAATTTGAAGAAGAACAAATATGTTACAAACGCAAATACGTTTATTTAGCCAAGTAAAATTTACAAGGTTCTGTTTATTTTCAGCTGTTAATGTAAATGGACTAATTACATTCAACATTAATGTATAGAACAATGATTCTCTTATTCATGTGCTTAAAGGCGCGTTTTATAGAATATCATTTTTGATAGGAACAAAATAACCAATTTTAATAAATCATTTATTCAATTAAAAAAATACATCAAGGTTCTATTTATTTTCAGCTGTATAATGTAAATGACATACTAATTACACTCCTCATTAATGTATTGAACAATGACACCCTTATTTATTAACAAACAGAAATGTGGTATATTTAGGCGCGTTTTGATTTGAATTGTGTATGATAAAACTAAATCATTGAAGCAAATGGCAAAGTTTAGCAAAATCATTTATTCAATTAAAAAATACATTTATGTCCATGGAGTGCCATGCTAGTAGCTCGATGAGACGTATTATTGTATTCTTCCATAACCTTAGGTAAAATATCCGACCATCTATGACGGCATTGCAAGTAACATCTTCTGTACAACTTGTTTTTGATTGTTTTTAATAATCTTTCGCAGAAGTTGAGTTTGATTGCGGGATGCGTAGAATAATGGTTTATCTTTTATTCCATCGAGTTCGGGTGTTCGAAATGGCGCTCTAGTAAAAGTAAAAAATTATAAAATCGAGGCTACTTTAATCATTTTCAGGTAATTTGGTAAATCCTCGTGTAAATTGAAATCACCCTCTTTATGATCAAGTTCATATAGATTAGCAAATTGTACAGTCCAAACGTGTCACAATACTTTATATTATTTAATGTAATGTCGCCATTTTCTCGATTTATATCCAACTCTTTGTTTCCGAACATGAGTCGTGAAAATGTTTTTAGGGATATTTTCAGTCTAATTAACTAGATCCTAATCTACTTTCGGATCTGCAGCATTCATTACCCTATTCTGTCGCATATCAAATCCCTGGTTATTCGGTGTTAATAGAAATCCCCAACCGGCAAAACCTCGTTGCACCTCCACATTTTTGCGTTCTGAACGTTTAAAGCAGTCAATATACATTTTAAAACAGCAAATTTTAAACGAGATTATTCCATTATATTTTTTACTTTTAACTCGATTTTGCATCTGTTTCTTGCATTTTATATACATAACTTGGATTCTTCTAATTAGTTTTGCATTTGCTAAAGTAAACACGATTTAAAATATACTTTGGAAAATCTAGATGTTATAATTGGTTTAAAAATACGCTTAAATGTGTTTTTATTCTTTATAATACAATTACTAAGTTTTCTCATATTTTTAGTAAACCTAAGATTTGTAGAGTCTAAAACCGAAGTTTTTGCTAAAACTCCTTTGAAAATGGTTAAAGAAATCGTTATTAATTCTTGTGGAAATGTGAGAAAGTTTCTGTTGGAGCGCTAATGAATAAATGAGAAAGTCAAATGTGTTATAATCATCCTAGCATTTATTAAAATACTTTTCAGAATTTTCCATTAACAATATGATGCCATCGCGTTCTGTGAAAGGGTTTCAAAGTCGAGGGTCAGGTTTTAGAAACAGGATTTATGTTGATTAGAATGGATCTGTTTATATCAATAAGATTCATATAAATAGACCGAGTTTCTAGTTCAAATATCAGTTTCAACATCTGCAGAATTCGAAGCAGAATAGGTAAGACTTTTTAGTTTAAAATTATCAGTCTTGCATCGAGACACTGAATTATATCTTTTTCAACATCTGTATGACAGAGTTCACGCAAAACTGCGCACATTTAAAAATCACACTTCGAACAAACAACAATCATCTGTAATATGTATTATATTCTGGACATCCAAGGATTTCAACACAAGAAAAGTGATTTTATGATCAAAGAATTGGCTGTGATACATTTGCAGAGTGGGAAATTGTGGCACGAAATTTTGGAAATGCCGTTGGACACTACCGATTTAAGCGATGCCTACCAGAAACAATGCAATTTCAACAAACAATACTTGCATGGTCTGAAATGGAATACCCCATTTACAAATGGATTATTCCCACAATGTTTAAGTTTATACTTGCAAGAGATGATTCCTGTGGGCTCTACTGTTTATGTCAAGGGAGTGAATAAAACAAAAATAATTGTTCGATACCTGCCTAATAACAACGTCAAGAATCTAGAAGCATGGGGTATTCCAAGTTTGAAACAATTAAGAAGAAATTGTGACACTTTAAGCCGCTGTGTATTACATACCAAGAAGAGTCTTAATTGTGTCCTCAGTAATGTAGTTATGTTAAGAATATTGTGAATAAATGTTTGAATAATTTTATTTGTTTTCATTTAGCATTGACATATATTGGCAAAGTCCAGATAAATCCAACAACACCCCACATGGGTTGTATTAAATACATACATTAACATACTGTCACATTGGTTATTTTGTTTGTGTTATGAGTGTGTAATAATCGAGCAGGCTAGAAAAATGGTGATTTTGTCATTTATTACCTTGTTTATCATTAACATACAAGTATTTGGAAAGTATACACAGACTCATTGACTGAACCTTCAAAATAATCGTGTTGGGGGTAAAAACCAAACTTTCTAGATATTGCCATTCTAATTGAGTAGTTCTGGGAATTTCTTGTCATTGACAAACAAGTCTCGATAGCGATCTATATCTAGGAAGTACTCAGTCTTTCTCCTAACAAAACCCATTTTAAATACGCAATCTTCTAAACGTTGTTTATTGTTACAAAAGAAAATGGAATCCTCAAAAATGTTTATCTGCTATGTTTGTTCGGTAACGTTCTCTAGAAAAGATAGCCTCAAACGCAACCAAGATTCTAAGCACAGTGTTTCAACGCGTGGTCCAAGTTTGAATTATTCATGTGAAATTTGTAATGCTGTTTTTCGAGGAAGGATGTCCTAAAACAACACTAAAATACTCATGAAGGTTCGTCTAGCAAGGTGTGCAAGGATTTTAAAGGGTAAACGTCAGGTGTTCAATTCTGAAGCACCCCCTGCCAAGAAACCTCGTGTAGATGAAATGATGCAGTGTACCGTCTGTGATATCGCCATACCTAAAAAGGCGTTTACTAACCATCTCCGTTCTATGCACATGAAAATGCAGTTGATGGAGCTACTGATAATGACACAGTTTAGATTATTAACTCTGCTTTTAGAAATCGTATAGTAAGTTATCGAATAAAGAACACTCATGCTATTGGGAACATTCCAGAATTTCTTCGGACCCGGAAAACCCAATTTGTGCGTTTAACTGAAGAAAAAGAAAGAGCATACCGCGTTGAAAATCAACTGTGAAACTATGTTAATTATACAAAAGGTAAGCGGGTGGGCGATCCAGTCAAATATTGAACAAGTTAGACTGAATCTGTGTATACTTTCCAAATACTTGTATGTTAATGATAAACTCGGGGAAAATCTACAATAATATAATTAATTAAGAATTGGGTTAGGTTTTTCCTGTAAAGACTGTATTTAATACCATCAGTTACATCTATTGACTGACTTAAACAAACTCAGGATTGATCGGCGCATGCCCCTACATCCGATATATAAGACGAGAAATGTGAGGCTAAAAATCCAGTTTGCGAAATATTTTTGAGTTAATCGAATATCAAAGTTTAAAATAATGAACGTTGTCGGTGTAGACGTTGTGGATGATATCCCTGTGCCGCTGTTAGACCTAAGCAAGTTAGTATGTCTGTTTACCCCTTATATACATGAGAATACTTTTAACGTGGAAATTACAAAAGGACGAAATGCTATTATTTTGAATCAAAACGAAGTCTTTAAGATATTCAAGATGAGTGAAGTAATAAGCTACAAGCTGCAAGGGTTGAATAGTCGATGCTTTCCGATATTTGACAAGGCATTTACCGGTAGTGCAAAAAATATAAATCGTGGAAGAAATATCGAGTTGACGGATGAAGGAAGAGATACAATTTTAATAGAAAGTAAACTCCGAGCAAGTCATTATCTATTTGATGATTTCACCAATGCAAATTATCACACAATGCTGAAAATAATTACATGTTATTCCGATCAATACGCCGATGATATAACCATAGCACTATCGCTAGCACAAATGTTTGAGAAAGAGTCTTTTTCCGAAGATTCGAGTTACCACAGCACATGTTCCTCAACGATCCTATAAAAGGCAAGTGCAGTTATCACCCGTTCAAATCCAAATTTGGGCTAAACATTATAATGATATATCGAGAACAGTGTGTAGATCGTCTGACTTGTGACTATGAAGCGCTGACCTAACCTATCAATTTTTCCTGCTATCTAACCTAAGTCCACACACAAGTCGAACTAACCTAATCTAACTCCTGACAAGTCCAACTAACCTAACCTATCAATTTGTGCTATCTAACCTAACTTAAGTAGTAGATTTTAACCTATCCTAACCCAACCCAACCTCAAAGTTTGGTCATTTATAAATCAGCTCTCGAAGAGGAGGGCTTCCGGTGTAAGTCAAGCGAATTTTTTGTGAAAGAAATAGCTGTACTGAATGTTGGAACGGGCGAGTTATGGCACGAAATTCTGAATATGCCGTTAAGAAGTGGAAACTTGGGTGAAGATTTCCAAAGACATATCGATTTTTGTAAAAATCACCTACACGGGTTAGACTGAGACATCCATGCGACCAATAAATTATCAGCTTAAAGTTTAAGTTTATTTCTGCAAGAAATAGTACTTGTACATAAAACCGTTTATGTAAAAGGGTTGTTAAAGCAAAACATCATCACCCGCTACCTTCCAGCTAGCGAAGTTGTGAATCTTGAAGAGATTGGAATTGCAAATTTGAAGCAGTTACGAAAAGATAGTCAATTTAACCATTGCTTATTCCATTCGAAAAATTTTCTGAACTGCGCCAAGCAGAACGTTTGTATTATAATGAATACAATTTTTTGAATATTATATTAATTTAATTTTTTAATTAAAATGATTTTATAGTTTTTAAATAAATTTTTATATAGATATGATACTTTTAATTAAATGGTAGGCTAAAGTGGTTTGGAATTGCGGTGACTCGGAACACAATCTTATAACTATTGTCAAAGATTTTGATATTGATAAATGTTGTTTTAATTACATCATAGGTTTTGATGTTCTTACTACATAGTTTGACGGATGGGTGGGCAGGGCGGTGGGTGGGCGGAATTGTCGGGCGGGTGGGCGGAATTGTCGGGCGGGCGGCCGGGTGGGCGGAATTGTCGGGCGGGTGGGCGGAATTGTCGGGCGGGCGGGCGGAATTGTCGGGCGGGCGGGCGGGTGGGCGGAATTGTCGGGCGGGCGGGCGGGTGGCCGGGTGGGCTGGGCAGCTGGGGGTGTGGACAAAGGGAGGCGAGCGGGTGGTGGGTGAGGATAGACTATTTAGTATAAAAGACTGCTTTTTGAAATTTTGAATCAGTCTTAGCTGTATATTTGAAAGATGTACACCAAGCAAGCTTTAGAGAAAGCAATTAGTGAAATTCGGCAAGGTGTGTTAAATACACGTAAAGCTGGTAGGTTGTACAATGTACCTATAACAACGCTACGCGATCACCTCGATAAACTTGGTACTCGGAATAAAAGTAGAGAATCAAATATTCCGGAAATGGAAGGTGCAAGACAAGAAGTTAAAATACTTTGATGCATATATCACTTCTAGTGCAAAGGAAGTTGGTAAACATAGATCTTTGTTCCCATCCAATTTAAACGCAATATTCGCCAGACGATCGAGTTGTGGAAAAACTAACGCTCTAATATCTCTCATTTTACATGATTCCAAAATGTTTACGTGTTTTCTAAAAGTTTATATCAGCCAAAGTATGATTTGTTAAGAAGTGTATTTGAACCATTAAGAGAAGAAATTGGTTACCACGAATTTGGAAACTACGACGATTTGATTGGGCCAGATGATGCTAAAGAAGATTCAATTATTGTCTTTGATGATATACCTGCAAACGAACAAAACAAGATCGTGCAGTTTTTCTTTTTTTGGTAGACACAAGAGTATCGTTTCCTATTACTTATGTCAAACGTACGCCAGCACAGTAAAGCACGAACTTAGGGAGAACGCTAACGTTATTTCAATATGGAAGCAGGGTGATGCAAATCTTTGGCATATCTTTCTAATTCATGTTGGCGGTGATATGCCTTTTATAAAATTTAAAGAAATTTGACAGCGATGTTGGAATGGCGGTGACTTGAAACATAGGTTTATTACTATTGTAAAAGATTTTGATGTCGATAGAGAGCGATATAGGAAAAAATTCGATGAGTATATAAATATAGAAGAAGACGTTAATGGTTAGCTCCAATCCCAAGTTTCATAATGCCGGACGTTAAAGATTTTATTGCAAATAAACGTAAACTTCAGCATATTCAAGATGCTGTGCGAAACAAGTTTGTGGAATGCAAAAGGATATACTACTTACCAACAAGAATTCAAAGGCATAGCGTTTATCCTGACACTAGAGGTCTAACAAGAGTTATAATTATTCTTAAAGTTCTTAGCATTTTCCTAAGCAATGTAATGAATTAGTTCATAGGATACAATCCCTACCCGTTGCTTCGTGCGTGCACACAAATCGAACAAAATCAGAGTATATCCGAACAAGAGTAGCTCATAAAACGACTGTTCGCGTAGAAGTTATAATATGTCGATTATACAGTTTAAAGAGACGATTAAACAAATATGTATAAAGACTTTGAAGAGGTTACTCAACGGTTTTCGATAGAAGGAAGAAAATGTCTTATGTGTCAGTCATACGAGGAAGCAATACAGCACTGTACTGCTGTGTCAGTAATGCCCGAGGATTTGGATGATTTTATGGAATTAATCGAAGAGATGGAGGTTATAAAACTGTTGACTGATATTCAGATGGAATATATATTAATTGTAAGTTTTAAAGCAAAAATTTAACCACCTCAACTACCATAATAAGAGATGAATGATGTGAATTTAGATATTATTTTGTATATATTAGCTTGTTTATGTTATAAAATATAAAGTATGCATTGGTATTATTTAGTTTTCAAATATCCACATAATTGTATTGGGTATCTACGTTCTTATGAAAAGAATTATAACAAAGATGTGTATTTATTAAAAGGGTGCTATAAACGTTTTACGAAATTATTAATCAGAATCGTTTTGTTTAAACTATAATATAATTTTATTTACAGGTATTAATATCTGTAGTTGAAATACAACAATTTAGAAAGATATAAGAGAATAAACTGCAATATGCAGTTTAAAATTTAAACATCACGCGTAAATGCGTGGAATGGTAACGTGTTGTACTCTTCCATATACTCAACTTGTCTACAAATACAGTTTTCAAACAATCTTGGATAGGTTCTTATAAATTCGTATAACATAACCCCAATATTGCTATTACTGTATTTGCTTTTAATTATATCATATGCGAGATTCTGTAAAACATTATTCCTATTATACCTTTCCATTGCTACATCTAAGAGAAACAAATCTATATTAGGAGTACCGTTTTCCGTTACTTCTCTTAAAGCATTAGCGTACTTGCTAACGATTTGAGATATCCCCAAAAGTTACTCTGCCACATCGAATACCTTGCAATTTTAATGCTTGCTGTATTTCTAAATTAGAAATACACCATGGTATATCTTTTAAAATAACAATATGTTTAAATTTGTATTCTCCTGAACCAAATCTCGCCACTTGTATAGGACCTCCAAATATTTTTTGTAGCGGAAGGGACATAACCTTATCGGCATCATCTTCTCTAGTAAACTTTGTTATTAGTCCACAAAAGGTTTCTTGTATTCGTATTTTTCCACTTGCAGTATTTTTAACAGTATTTAAAAATTTATTTATGGTGAGTGGTGCATTGTGTTTTTCTTCTTTCAAGAAATTTGAAGTTCCATCCTTACAAGTCATCAGGCACAAAACGTCGCACAAGAACAAATTCAGGAACAAAGAATCTAAGAAGAAACACTAGTTATAATGATATGCAATGCAACAGTAACAGCAAAACTGTTAAACTTTATCGTCCACACAATTCCGAATTTTCTGAAAGAGATTATCTTACACTAAAGGATATTGGCAACATTGGCAATCAGGATAGATTTGTTTGTTCCTTGTACATTACATCTTACAATGCCTTAGAAGAAAAACACAATGCACCACTCACCATAAATGAATTTTTAAATACTGTTAAAAATACTGCAAGTGGAAAAATACGAATACAAGAAACCTTTTGTGGACTAATAGCAAAATCCCCAAATGTGTTCTAAAGTTCCTTTGGTAAATAATATATAATTCTCATCAAATGTCACCATCTTTACTAAACAATTCTTATTTAAATAAAACGCAAGTTGCCAAATTTGCATATTTGATTTTGCACGCCAACTTCCATAGTGCGCACAATATATGGAAGATTTAATATAAACTTCCTAAATACGTTGAGAGATACAAGTACGGTCTGCGAAATGATGTCAACAAATCTGAAAGTTATTTTATAATCGTCGAACAGATTCAGGTCTATAATTATGAGATTTTGGAAGAAGATTTTGTTATGACGTATAGTTTTTTCAAATAGCAACTTGGTTCGCTCTAACTGAATTGCTGCATTTATACATTCTTCATGCGCTGCGTACAAAGACTAAACTAGTCATTTGTAATATTTAAATTTCTACTTTAAAATTGTTAACACTTTATTTGTTTTATTCCTTATTTTCCGATCATATAAAAATATAGATTTTTACAAAACTAAATATGGATATGAAGCGTAAAAGTACAATAAGTGCATCTGAACTTCCCACCGATAGAAAATATCGTATCTTAGGAATCAAGTCAGTGTCGACAAAGTGTGAGGGTCGTGCTATTGTTGAAAGTGATCAAATATTCCGGAAATGGAAGGTGCAAGACAAGAAGTTAAAATACTTTGATGCATATATCACTTCTAGTGCAAAGGAAGTTGGTAAACATAGATCTTTGTTCCCATCCAATTTAAGCGCAATATTCGCCAGACGATCGAGTTGTGGAAAAACTAACGCTCTAATATCTCTCATTTTACATGAGAAAGGACTTAGATTCCAAAACGTTTTCGTGTTTTTTAAAAGTTTATATCAGCCAAAGTATGAACTGTTAAGAAGTGTATTTGAACCATTAAGAGAAAAAATTGGTTACCACGAATTTGGAAACTACGACGATTTGATTGGGCCAGAGGATGCTAAAGAAGATTCAATTATTGTCTTTGATGATATACCTGCAAACGAACAAAACAAGATCGTGCAGTTTTTCTTTTTTTGGTAGACACAAGAGTATTGTTTCCTATTACTTATGTCAAACGTACGCCAGCACAGTAAAGCACGAACTTAGGGAGAACGCTAACGTTATTTCAATATGGAAGCAGGGTGATGCAAATCTTTGGCATATCTTTCTAATTCATGTTGGCGGTGATATGCCTTTTATAAAATTTAAAGAAATTTGACAGCGATGTTGGAATGGTGGTGACTTGAAACATAGGTTTATTACTATTGTAAAAGATTTTGATGTCGATAGAGAGCGATATAGGAAAAAATTCGATGAGTATATAAATATAGAAGAAGACGTTAATGGTTAGCTCCAATCCCAAGTTTCATAATGCCGGACGTTAAAGATTTTATTGCAAATAAACGTAAACTTCAGCATATTCAAGATGCTGTGCGAAACAAGTTTGTGGAATGCAAAAAGGATATACTACTTACCAACAAGAATTCAAAGGCATAGCGTTTATCCTGACACTAGAGGTCTAACAAGAGTTATAATTATTCTTAAAGTTCTTAGCATTTTCCTAAGCAATGTAATGAATTAGTTCATAGGATACAATCCCTACCCGTTGCTTCGTGCGTGCACACAAATCGAACAAAATCAGAGTATATCCGAACAAGAGTAGCTCATATAAAACGACTGTTCGCGTAGAAGTTATAATATGTCGATTATACAGTTTAAAGAGACGATTAAACAAATATGTATAAAGACTTTGAAGAGGTTACTCAACGGTTTTCGATAGAAGGAAGAAAATGTCTTATGTGTCAGTCATACGAGGAAGCAATACAGCACTGTACTGCTGTGTCAGTAATGCCCGAGGATTTGGATGATTTTATGGAATTAATCGAAGAGATGGAGGTTATAAAACTGTTGACTGATATTCAGATGGAATATATACTTAATTGTAAGTTTTAAAGCAAAAATTTAACCACCTCAACTACCATAATAAGAGATGAATGATGTGAATTTAGATATTATTTTGTATATATTAGCTTGTTTATGTTATAAAATATAAAGTATGCATTGGTATTATTTAGTTTTCAAATATCCACATAATTGTATTGGGTATCTACGTTCTTATGAAAAGAATTATAACAAAGATGTGTATTTATTAAAAGGGTGCTATAAACGTTTTACGAAATTATTAATCAGAATCGTTTTGTTTAAACTATAATATAATTTTATTTACAGGTATTAATATCTGTAGTTGAAATACAACAATTTAGAAAGATATAAGAGAATAAACTGCAATATGCAGTTTAAAATTTAAACATCACGCGTAAATGCGTGGAATGGTAACGTGTTGTACTCTTCCATATACTCAACTTGTCTACAAATACAGTTTTCAAACAATCTTGGATAGGTTCTTATAAATTCGTATAACATAACCCCAATATTGCTATTACTGTATTTGCTTTTAATTATATCATATGCGAGATTCTGTAAAACATTATTCCTATTATACCTTTCCATTGCTACATCTAAGAGAAACAAATCTATATTAGGAGTACCGTTTTCCGTTACTTCTCTTAAAGCATTAGCGTACTTGCTAACGATTTGAGATATCCCCAAAAGTTACTCTGCCACATCGAATACCTTGCAATTTTAATGCTTGCTGTATTTCTAAATTAGAAATACACCATGGTATATCTTTTAAAATAACAATATGTTTAAATTTGTATTCTCCTGAACCAAATCTCGCCACTTGTATAGGACCTCCAAATATTTTTGTAGCGGAAGGGACATAACCTTATCGGCATCATCTTCTCTAGTAAACTTTGTTATTAGTCCACAAAAGGTTTCTTGTATTCGTATTTTTCCACTTGCAGTATTTTAACAGTATTTAAAAATTTATTTATGGTGAGTGGTGCATTGTGTTTTCTTCTTTCAAGAAATTTGAAGTTCCATCCTTACAAGTCATCAGGCACAAAACGTCGCACAAGAACAAATTCAGGAACAAAGAATCTAAGAAGAAACACTAGTTATAATGATATGCAATGCAACAGTAACAGCAAAACTGTTAAACTTTATCGTCCACACAATTCCGAATTTTCTGAAAGAGATTATCTTACACTAAAGGATATTGGCAACATTGGCAATCAGGATAGATTTGTTTGTTCCTTGTACATTACATCTTACAATGCCTTAGAAGAAAAACACAATGCACCACTCACCATAAATGAATTTTTAAATACTGTTAAAAATACTGCAAGTGGAAAAATACGAATACAAGAAACCTTTTGTGGACTAATAGCAAAATCCCCAAATGTGTTCTAAAGTTCCTTTGGTAAATAATATATAATTCTCATCAAATGTCACCATCTTTACTAAACAATTCTTATTTAAATAAAAACGCAAGTTGCCAAATTTGCATATTTGATTTTGCACGCCAACTTCCATAGTGCGCACAATATATGGAAGATTTAATATAAACTTCCTAAATACGTTGAGAGATACAAGTACGGTCTGCGAAATGATGTCAACAAATCTGAAAGTTATTTTATAATCGTCGAACAGATTCAGGTCTATAATTATGAGATTTTGGAAGAAGATTTTGTTATGACGTATAGTTTTTTCAAATAGCAACTTGGTTCGCTCTAACTGAATTGCTGCATTTATACATTCTTCATGCGCTGCGTACAAAGACTAAACTAGTCATTTGTAATATTTAAATTTCTACTTTAAAATTGTTAACACTTTATTTGTTTTATTCCTTATTTTCCGATCATATAAAAATATAGATTTTTACAAAACTAAATATGGATATGAAGCGTAAAAGTACAATAAGTGCATCTGAACTTCCCACCGATAGAAAATATCGTATCTTAGGAATCAAGTCAGTGTCGACAAAGTGTGAGGGTCGTGCTATTGTTGAAAGTGATGATTTTTTTTTATTTTTTACCTGCGCGCTTTTTCAAATATCTGAACTCGATGGAATAAAAGAAAAACCATTATTCTACGTATCCCGCAATCAAACTCAACTTCTGCGAAAGATTATTAAAAACAATAAAAAACAAGTTGTACAGAAGATGTTACTTGCAATTCGGTCATAGATGGTCGGATATTTTACCTAAGGTTATGGAAGAATACAATAATACGTCTTATCGAGCTACTAGCATGACACTTCTTGGATATGAATGTATTGTTTAATTGAATAAATGATTTGATTAAACTTGGACATTTTCTTCAATGATTTAGTTTTAGCATACTCAATTCAAATCAAAACGGGTATAAATATAACACATTTCTGCTTTGTAAAGAAATAAGGGTGTCATTGTTCAATACATTAATGATGAGTGTAATTAGTATGTCATATACATTATACAGCTGAAAATAAATAGAACCTTGATGTATTTTTTAATTGAATAAATGATTTATTAAAATTGGTTATTTTCTTCAGGTTTGTAAATGCTATTTTATAACCATTCTTTTAAGCACATAAATAAGAGTATTATTGTTCTATACATTAATGATGAATGTAATTAGTATGTCATTTACATTAAACAGATGAAAATAAATAGAACTTTGATAAATTTTACTTAGCTAAATAAACGTATTTGCACTTGTAACATAAAGTGTCTCAAATATGTATTGTTTTAGAATGTGTGTTCTTTTATTGTCATTCTCTAAACAAAATTTTTTACAACTCATTTTAATGTGTGTATTTCAAATTGTATTAGTGTTGGTCTTGTGTGAACAAACAATCTTTCAAAATTCATGTAAATAAATTACGCTCTCCATTTACAACGTCATAATGAGCAATATAATTCATTTTAAATTATGCAACCAAAATAAACTTAAAATTTTTTACCACACAGATATTCTCCAAGACGTTTAAAATATTCGCGATACTGCAACCCTTTAAATTTAAATGGTAAAAGCGATCCTTATTAAGTCTTGCATAAATTTGAGATTTATGTTAGGAGGTAAAGTTACTGACACACCTGATTAAGCTAATGAACACTGTCCGCTGAGTGTTGGTGTTTCAATCAGTCTCCATAGTTAGAGTCTATAGTTTGCAAACGATTGCATTTGGTTTAATTAATTAGTGTAGTAGATTTAATTGCATTAGGTTTGTTTAATTAATCTAGTAGATTTATGTAAATAGTTTTGCTAAACCCTCCTAATGAATCAATCTGTGCAAATACAGTACTTAATCGATGTTACTAGAATATTCATGCAAATATTTGAGATTGAGACAAATAAGAATTTAATTTGCAAACGATTGCATTAGGTTTAATTTGTTAATCTAGCAGATTTATGTAAATATCGTCATTATTAGCGGGAAGAATCTGCAAATTGGATGGCCCGGGGGGAAGATGCCGGAGGTCTGATGGTCCAGATCAAGGTGCCCAGAGCACCATCCACGCCCCGAAAGCCTCAAAATTAGTTGAAGAAAACTATTGTGCAAATTTAAGATGACAATGTTATTTAATACTGTTACCAGATGTGCGATTATTTTTTGCATGTGCGGTGGCGGTTGTGGGGTGGAGGCAATTAGTGGGGGAGGATCCAGGAATCACTTCTTTCCTCTACTTAGGAGGTATTTAACTCAGGTTTCTTAGAACCTCCCCATACGTGTTCTTAGATTCACTACTTAATCGGTGTTAAGCACAACATATTCAGTACATAATCACTTTATTATAGGACATTAAATTCAATAGCAGAATTACATTAATAGCATACTCTTAATCTTGGTTAGTAAGCTAAATTGGACTTACATGGTTTGTTGGAGGTGTAGTGACAAGGTTGGGTGTGCTGGATGTAACTGCCCACTTTGGTTCTGGAGTTTTAACGATTGACGATTTCGAGTTTGAAAAAGAGTGATCTTTTACTGACTGATCTGCTACTACTAGGCGCGGCGGACTACTACTCTGCCTGAAGGTTGGCTCTCTGATATATAGTCGTATGGGCAAACATTCGAGGAGTAAATGTGGAATCCCAGAGCTATAACTCAGGAAGTCCTTGGGATGGGGTGAACCGCGTGAACTGCCAAATCGTAACGTTATCCAAGGATTTCTTGGATCAATAGATACTTGATTAAGTAAATGTGTGCCAAACAGGAGATTGAGGTTTCGTCATGAGTGTGGCAGTTACACAGTAAAAACGGAATAGAGTCACTAAAATGCACCGAGTAGGATGCTGAGGTTTCCTCGTTAATAGAGTAATTAATTACAAAGTAATGAACAAAGCAGATTAGCTAAAATAAACTGTTCTTAGAATTAAAGTATACAAGTGTAAAAATGCAAATTATTGTATTCATAACAATATGAAGGTATAACCTTTTTACTATAGAAAATTATGCAGGCATAAATTATGCCAGTACAACATATTGCACAGTATTGCCTATATCTGATCCTTATTATTCCCATTTACTATATATAGCTCTATCACTTTCTCAATCCTTTACAGAAAAGTTAATGTGTCAGACTCAAACTGCACCAGGGGGAATTTTACATACAATTATATCTCCTAACGTTATGAGGTACTAAAATCTTAATGGAATTAGACTTGGAACAAAAACAAACGAGATCAAATGCTAAAAATGAAGAGATGGTAACAAAATATCGCTTCTATTTATACTTAAAGAGTCACGACGTCACAAACGGACGTTGCTTGTTTGAAATCGTTAATTATTATCGATTACTTGCGTTTTCTAAATCTCAGAACTCCAATACAGCTGTGGCTTATTAATAACCTAATATTAAGATATTTTGTGATTTTATTCACACCAGCCTGTATTGCTTCTAACAAAATTTCTAGACAGTGACTTTTAGGCAGTTTTGTTCCTAATGGTGTACTGTAGTGAGGTCACGAAAGGTCATTGAAACCCAAAGCCTAAGACCACTCAAACATAAAAGAAACTGGAAAGAATAGAAATTTACGAAGAATCGTTGTTCCACCCTGTATATAAATAAAAATATATTGTAATATATTTTAAAGCGTATATAAATGCAAAAGCCATTTAATCCGCCTAAGAACAATATCAAATTATTTGCGTTCTCAATTAAAACACTAAATAATTTCGTGTATAAAAGCACGTTTTAGTTACAGCGAAAGCAAATACGTTATTTTTACAATCGCTAAGAATACAACTTTTTGCATTTACAGAGGATAAATAGAGCAATTAAAGCTGTAATTAATCATATAAATTGACTTCTGTGTGTATCGAAATATTATATTAGTTCACTTTATGGGTTTTAAATAAAACAAATCTGGAATGTTCTTTATTAATCTAGGCAAATACGTCAAATCGGAAGGAATATTTTATAAGCTAATTATAAATAAAATTTTTGTTCATAGAACTCGCCTTATCGTTAAACAGACGATATAAATGTTGTAAAATCGATTCTATCTTTCCGTGTTACTTCAAAATAGCATGTGATGCCACGATCAACTCGTTGTGTTTGACAAGGATAAACAATACTCTTCACTAGGATCATAAATCACGCATTTCGGTACTGATAAGATAATAAAAGACTTACTCTCAGAAAAATGACATCACCCGGTGAGTAATCCTTCAAATTAAATTGGGTAAAATCTAGAAAGAGTAGCGTAGTCAAAATTTTAATATATAAGCGGGAACTTTATTAAAGAGATTCATTCCGTAATTCGGTCCTAAAATGTAATATTGATTATGAAGTCAAAATTAAATGCAGAGTTTACGATACGAAATTTATTCGTTTCAATAGTTTGAAATATGGAAGTTGTTAAATGTAGTTATTTGATTTTGTAATATACAATGAAGATGAAACATTCTTCGATACAAACAAATCTTTGGACAAATTTTGATATATAACTGCGCTGTCGCTACATTAAATTATGTTGATTTGGTTTCACACTTCGTATTATATATTGAACAGTTAATATAAATACTAATAATATATTAATAAGCTTTGTTGTGTGTTTTGTCATTAGCAATCTGTCTTTTGCTATTGGTTCTTATTTTTATTGCATCTCAAGCCAGGTGTGTTTGAAAATGCATTAAAAGTTGTTGCGTTCGAGTTGTAAGTCGATAGGTTAGCGCCAGCGCACAGAGTGAGCTTCATTTAATAGAAAAATAAGGTTTGGTTCTAAAATGGATTAGTCATTTTGACTTCAATGCGGTGATATAATTAAAACGTGGTGAAAAGATGTGGGCCCAGTTTGGTGCTAAGTGGTATTTGAAAATCGCTATTTGCAATGATTTAAGAGTTTAGTCGTTGGAAAGTGCCGGGTTGGTTGCAGTAAATATAATGTTCGTGTAATTTTTCTGGATTTAGATTACTACTAAAATATTTTTCAATATAATTATGGAATTTCAGTACTCGTAAATGCTCTTTTTAGTAATATATTAAAAATTTATGTATCAAGAAATAATAAAGTTGCACACATGGTGTTTATTCAACTGTTTTGTTTAAAAAGTTCATTGAAAGGAATTTTGATCTTAAGATGAAAATTATTACTTCTGTTTTGGAATGGTTATTGTAAAGAAAGAAATTTTTGCTTTTACGGAAACCAGGTATTTCAGAAACCTTTGTTATTACGAAAATTGATACCGGTAAGTGTTTGACTTTCTATATATTGTGTACAGTTGACATTTTTACTATTGTGCGTATAAACATATTAAAATGCTATTACAATTATTGAAATTATTCTATGCAAGAGCATGATCTTTTTAATTTAACTTCACCTTAAAAACGGATAGCCTTATGAAAATTTTGTGTTAATTTTTTTTTATATTAAATTTAGAATTTTAAGTTTTATGTAAAACATAGAGATCTGTTTGTTGAATATAAATCGAAGATCATTTGTTAAACATGTGTAGATAAATAATAAAATTGTGATCCAAACAAGCTAGGCCTGTTCGATGATTGGAGTTCAAGATAATCTTTTTGTAAATATCTTAAAGGATTTTTGTTCTTTAAACTTGTTTGTACTCTAGTAGACATTATATTTTTGCTTTCAAATATTTTTATTTTTCATCAATGAGCTTGATAGATTTTTGAAAAGTAGAAGTACACATTCGTTATGAGGACACATATGGTGTTTTTCTTTAAGATATCTTATTATGTTTCAGGTTTAACTTGATATACCGTTACATGTTTTCAGGTCGTGGGTCTATTGATGAGGTAGGTTACTTATGAATTTTTTTGTAATTCCAAAAGGTTTCTACGCTTGCCTTGTGGTTTATATTTAGTTGATATTTTCATAAACACAGTGGCGCCTAAAATTTTTTTGTCAACAAAATCGCCCAGGACACTAGCTCATGTCTTTCCGCATAGGATAATTTTCAGGCTTAGCCCACAAATTGCAAGTGTTTCTATAACCCTTTAACTTTTAGTATTTAAACTCATCTCTGATTTTTAGGAACCCCAAGTGTCTATATTAGCATTTGACATAAAGGGATAAAACTTATAACAACTTTAGAGCTATTTAATTAATTAAAATGAAGATGCACTTTTGCAAACTGATGTCCTAAATGGAGATTTTAAATAATACGGCAAATCCTCTAAATTGGGATTTTAACATCTATTTATTAATAGAAGCAGAAGGTGTATAAGGCCGTTAATGACTAGAATTGGATAAGCGCCATTGGATTTTGCAAGTATTAATTTTAGATTCCTTTTGTTTGTAACCGATATTCAGTATTTTGTCTTCTCCATTTAAGATAGAATAAGTCTTAATCATATACTATTTCTTTTTGTAAGGTTATTCACCAGTAAGTTTTTAAATCAGGGTTTGAAACATTTTAACTTTTAATAAGATTATCTGGAGTATTAAATAAAAAGGGGGCAAATTCTTTGTTATCATAACGTTGTGCACTTTATGTCAATTGGACTGAACTAGCCGAGGCATATTTAAATTTTATGATTTTAAAAGACAGCGGTGGCGGACAGTTAGAAGCTGGACGTTAATTACATCGGCGTGCAGCGTTATCATAGCAATATATATGCAAGATAAATATTGGGAATACAGGCAGATTGGGCATGGATCTATGGATCTAAAATAAACTTCATTTAACACATAACTCCGACATCACCAATGGAGCTTGACCCTGCTTTTCAAAGCCAAATAAGCGTCTTACTAACACCCTCTGCCAACCCTCTAGCAACCGAAACATCACGTAACAAAAGATTGAGGGGAAGCCCCAGTCACAACAATCCGGAACACATAAAACAAACCATTTTAGAGCACTTAGAAAACCTAGGGACAGACCTTTTAAACTTTATAGACAACGAACTAGACCCCAGCAACCGCTTGCGAATGGGTGCCCAAAAACTTTTAAGAGACAAAGTAATAAAACTCATATATCTACAAGCTGAACTAACCGGCGAACATAAATTTATTAAACAACAAAATGATACACTACAAGAAAAGATAATTGAAACCAAAGTAGAAAACAGCCATCTTAAACAACAAAAAATGCTCAACCCAGCCATGTTTTCAAACACGTACGCGAACGTGACGGCAACAAATAAAACTCAACCACCAAAAACAGATGCTATATCTAGAGCCATCGGCAATCAAGCCGCTACAGTATTCATAACCTCTAAAACGGGACAGAGCACAAAACAAATACAAGACACCTTCATTAAAACAATACATCCGACAAAAGACAAAATTAAAATTAAATCAATGCGTTTAACCGCAAACGCGTTAATAATAGACACGGACAACGAAACTGAATCTAATAAAATCCTAAACCATCCCGAACTAAAAAAAAACACTTAACTGCGAGAAACCACGAAAAAAGAAACCACTAGTTATTATCTACGACGTCCCAACCTATCTTAAAGACGAAGAGGTGCAAGAATTAATCTATACACAGAATTTCGAAACAATCATTACCAAAGAAGAGTTCAATAACGAATTCAAGCTAAGCTTTAAAACCGGCCCAAAAAACAAAGCAACGCAACACCATGTTGCAGCTGTAACGGGAAAACTAAGAAATCTACTAATAAACAAAGGAAAAATATATATCGAGTATCGCAGCGTAACCGCAAAGGACTTCCTAGTCGTACCCAAATGCATGAGATGCTTAGACTTAGGACATGTAACCAAACACTGCAAACATAAGACCAACACATGTGGACACTGCGGAGAAGACGAATCACAACACAAAAAAACCGACTGCCCAAAACATGCACACCCGGCTGTGTGTATACCTTGTCTTAAGCGAAACAAGAAATGTGCATCAAACCCAAAAGACTGCCCAACACATAAGATGCTTATGGACAGACTAATTCATAAAACAGATTATGGACATTAAACCCATACAAAGCACACACAAACCACCCTCAAAAGTTCAACGAGACAGAGCCCGGGCAAACAAATACAAACAAACAAGAACACACACCACACAGGAAACACACCTTACGACTACCACCATAACACAAACGAAACCGAACCTGACGACCACACAAACGCATACAACATCACTAACACACAACACACACACACACCCCAAAACCCGATGACCACACAAACGCAGACCACGACAACAACGACGACAACAAATACCACACAAACATCCCCAAGACGGAATACATTAAAAACCAGAGTCGCCAAACTCATGGCCCTAATAAAACCCCCAAACAAAATCCACCCAACATGCGACAATCTTATTAACCCGACAATACCCCCAAAATCCGCCGACATAACACAAACGCACAACACGCACACAGCCCAAACCAAGCCACAGGAACCAACACTGCACATAAACGGCCACACAATAAACACTACAACGCCCACACGACCCAACATCTATGCCTCCGACCCTACCAAGATATACCAAAACATAGAGACCAATATGTGTATAACGCGCCTGGAAGAAACCAGAACTCTTACAACGGCACTACGACACATCACAAGATTAGGACACCCGAATGGGAGGACAGTCACGTATAAAATAACAGAAGCAGAAGACCGAATGTATCTCAAAAGCAATGGACTACCAACCGACCACGAAGAGCTAACATACTTATTACAAATTGCCTTTAAAAGACGTCACGAACATCTAGACCTTGAGGACATCTACCGACAGCAGGTAATGGCGAATGGCAGAAACGCATTTGACTATACCAAACAATGGCCCGAGTGCTACTTTCACACCCTACATCCCTAATGGACAGCAAAACAATTAGAATTGGTCAAATAAATGCCATGCACAGTGCACACGTCATGCATGAAATCAGACAGCTATCCGAATCACTAAACCTAAATCTACTCTTCATTCAAGAACCATACTTAGTGCACGGCAAAATTCCCGGCATGCCGGTTCGCGCACGACAACTACATAACGGCAAAACCTCCCAAACAGCAATAGTAGTCTTTGACCCAACTATGACCATAACAACTGTACAAAAGTACAGCGGTGACCATTGTACCTGTGTAGAGGTTAGCAACCAACACATCGGGAAATGGATTCTCGCCACAAGCTACTTTCAATTCCGACACGACCCACAACCTTACATCGACAATATCCGAAACATAGTTCTGGCATACAATAACCGACCGACAATATTGATGGCAGACGTGAACGGAAAGTCACCCATGTGGCATAGCCGTATCACGGATGAAAGAGGGGAACGAGTAGAAGACCTAATCAATGAACTACAACTAGAGGTAATGAATCAACCGGACAATTCACCTACGTATAGTAACAGAACAAGAACAGGGACCAACATCGATATAACTTTAGCAAACGCACTAGCATACCCGCACATAAAAAACTGGAAGGTCCTCGACAATCAAACACTAAGCGACCACAACATTATCACCTTTCAGATTGACGCGGTGACCAGACCGACAGGGACACAATACAGCAGGACAACTGGGATCAGATACAGCATTAGGAATGCCAACTGGCAAAGACTTACGGACTCCTTCGAACCCCACCCGACATAAAAGCAACGAGAACGTTCACGAACACGTCAAACAACTTACTAAAGCTATTACAGGGGCAATGAAACGAACACTTCCAAGACAGCAAGACAAACAACACACCAAAACAATACAATGGACACAGCGGCTACAAGACCTGAAAAAACAGACCAGCCAAGCTCGCAAAACTACCAAATGTCAATAACTCCACAAGAAAGGGAATATCAACTACACAATTACAGACGCATAAAAGACACATATCAGACGGAACTAAAAACCATGAAACAAAAAACCTGGGAGGTCTTTGTGGACAGACACCTACAAACGGACGCTTGGGGTATCCCATACAAAATTATAAAAGGAAAAATAAAACCACCAACGACTTACTCCACCCTAACAAAACAAGATGGTACAGAAACACAGGACTGGGAAGACACCGCGGCAACACTATTACAAACACTCTTACCAGACGACAACAAGCAGGACGACACGGACGAACAAAAACAGACGAGACAACGGGTAATTGAAAGAAACAACAGAGGAAACAAACCTTGGAACAGACATCAAGACGACGAGGTACAACCATTCACTGAATCGGAAGTGACAGCATCTATGATAAAAGCGAAAAACAGGAAAGCACCCGGCCCGGATGGTATCCCCTCTGAGATAACATCCGCGCTCCGTGTTAAATTGGTACCACCACTAACCAAAATATATAACGAATGCCTCCGACAAGCAGTGTTTCCGAACACCTGGAAGCAAGCAAATGTCGTAATAATACCAAAAGGCACAGGAAAGGATCCAAAGCTACCAAACTCGTACCGCCCAATATGCCTATTAAACACCTTGGGAAAGACGTACGAGCGACTACTAAGTAAAAGACTGCAAGAACACCGCAATATTCAGGGCACCCACCCACACCAGTACGGCTTCACGGCAAACAAATCAACAGAGGACGCAATCAATCGAGCCCTTCAGAACATCCAAGACACAACCGCGAAATATTCAATAATACTAATGGTTGACATAGAGGGAGCCTTTAATAATCTTTGGTGGCCCTCCCTTTTTGCACGACTCAGTACCATACACTGCCCATCCCAACTTTATCACTCCCTCAGGAGCTACTGTAGGGACAGATACGTAACCCTGGAAGGTACAACTCGAATAACAAGACATATAAACAAGGGCTGTCCACAGGGCTCGGTCCTTGGTCCACTTCTCTGGAACATCGTAATTGAGGAACTTCTGGAAAAGCTGGATACCATCAGGGAGGTTTCGACGACGATAGCATACGCCGACGATATCTTACTGTTGGTCGAAGGTAACTCCAGAAGCGAACTCGAGAACAAATCAAACAATGCCCTGAATGAAGTCCAGAACTGGTGCAGAGCAAACAAGGTGAGTATTGCACTCAACAAAACCAAATATATGCTTATAAAAGGAGCACTAAAGCGTGATCCCATAATTAAACTAGAAGGAGTCAACATCAGGAGATCCCCTTCATACAAATACTTAGGTATAACCCTAGACGAGAAATTAAATTTCACTGAGCATATAACAACCGTGTGCAATAATGCAACAAAGGCCATGCAAAACATCGCAACACTGGCGCAACGGCATTACAAAATCCCCCTTGTCTGTGTGAGGCTATACCTCAACAGCGTGCTCGCGGCAATAGTTTCATATGCTGCAAGCGCTTGGGGCCACCGCCTAAACATAATCAAGGTAAAACAAAAACTATTGTCAACCCAAAGAAGCATAATCCTAAGAATGACAGGGGCATATAGAACAACGGCACATGACGCTCTCCATGTGCTAATCGGAACAATGCCACTCGACCTAATAACCAAGCAAAGAGCAGCAATATATCATTTAACAAACAAGGACCAAAATAAACTAAAACAACTTTTAAAAACCGAAAATCCCCCAACCACTAAAAAAGGGATAAAAGAAATCATAATCGCGGAATGGCAAGCTAGATGGGACGGCAGCGATACTGGTAGAAGGGTGTACGCTGTCATTCCTAACATAACACAAAGACTAACGAACAAACATTTCATACCTAGCAGAGGACTGATCCACTTCCTCACTGGCCACGGCCCGTATCCGACCTATCGGGACCGTATGCACTTAGCACAAAACGACACCTGTACATGCGGAGAGGTTGGTACGCCCGAGCACGTTGTGTTTGAGTGCGTAGACCTTACCCAGGAACTACACGGATACAGAACAATACTACAAGACATCCCTATCAACGAAATGATATGGAACGAACAAATCTTCCCATACCTAAACGCACTGACTCAAAAGACTACGCAAGTATTACACAACCGCTACCTTGAACAGGCCTCTTAAAAACGGCACGCAATCGTACATACCAAACTGAGACACCAAGGAACAACTGCTCTAGGATCCCGGGGCTGCACCCCCGACGCCAGAGTCCGTCTTCTGGAAATTCCGAGAACAATAGCTCTCGAAGACCGAAGAAGGTACTCAAACCCGATCAAAACCTACCGACCAATTATGTCTCTAGCAATAAGGACTAACATTAGTATTAAGTTAGGCTAAGTTTTAGGATAAGTAGTAGAATAGGAACTTTTTACGCTAACACCACTGTATGAAATCAAAAACTAACAGTAATTGAGGCAACAAAATGTCATACTGAAGTATTTATTTCCACCCAACTGTAACCTGTACCATTCAAACATGCATAAAAGAAATTAACCTTTTGGAAAACGAACACACACAACCACACAAACACGAGCGTAAACACAAACACACACACACACACACACACACACACACACACACACACACACACACACACACACACACACACACAACACACGCAAAACAAATGTGCCCTTCATCAATCTGGATTTCCGGCTGCCGATGGTTCAGATCGAAGAGTACAAATTCTGCGGAATGCTTTTCCTCGAAGTCTGGATTTCCGGCTGCCGATGGTCCTGGACAGAGAGCGAGAGCACGAAGCAGAAACAACACCAACACCACCACAACCACAAACACAAAAAGCAAACCCATACACACCAACACAACACATACAAACACAAATTGTGCCCCCAATAATCCAGATTTCCGGCTGCCGATGGTCCGGATAAAGGGTACAAATTCTGCGGGACGCTTTCCCTCAAGACTAGGATTTCCGGCTGCCGATGGTCCTGGTCAAGAGCGAATGTACAACGTAGAAACAACATCAACAATAAACACAACAATTAACCAACACAATAAAACACACTAGCACACACACATAAGCACACACAAACATCAACACTTACTCAATTACACACAACAAAGAAAAACACCCAAACACAATCCGTACAAAAATGACAGTAATCAAGCACAGGTTACAATGGGGGGAAACAGGTCTGTCTAAAATGTCAGATGACAGACGACTAGAATGTTAGATTTAAAAAAAAAAAAAAAAAAAAAAAACTTCATTTAACCAATCGCAATAATTTCAAGAAATAAGCGCTTTTTGTAGTTTGTTTCTACGTTTGTTGTTTTCGAACATAGCCGCTGCTCTTTTTTTGCTGGATACAGTTCGGTTCCCTTCTATTGCTTTGAAGATATATACCTTATTTCACCGATATTCAGTGGTACATGAAGGGGATTAAGCAGCCTGTGGCTACCAAAATCCCCCAACACTTGAACATGTGCTGAATTAATAGTTTTCCAATAAACCCTTTCGCAACACTTGTATTTGTATCTAGTACTCATCAGGTATAAGTGCAATTACTTAACAGTACATTACGCTATCAATAATTACTCCAAAAAAAATTTCTTTCTAATTAAATCAGAGAAAGTAATAGGGTTTTACCACATTGCTAACGTTAACCCTGGTTCAATATAAGCTCATACTAAAACCTTAACCTTTTCTGCTAATTTTTGCACATCAATAATCAAAAAGGCCCTTTTACCTTGTACATGAATCAGATATTACAAATGTCATGAATCACTCCTTAACATAAATTCCCACATAAAATGCAGTCAAAATAACTCAACTTGAAAATTTCAATCCGTACCTCTTCCCTGTTTGTCCTTTTAGTTCATAAAATTATACCCCCAATGCACCAAGTCATTAAGCACCTATTTATACACATATACAACAAAAAACATCAGTTATCTAGATTCTTTGTTCACCCTCGGGCCAGCTATCATTGCATCGAGAACTGCTGCATTCAGGAACAACCCAATTTGGATTGCTATAACCGCAACTGCAAGTTGCAATTATATCACCAAGAAGTCATCTCGTCTACCAATTTGATAGAGCATCCAAACTCCAAAACTCGTCTACTAATGCCATAAATTGGTGGTAATCAACCAAAACCAACAAAATAGCGACATCTACTTCATTTAAAATTGCATACTTAGCACACTCCGTGCAAATTAAAATCAAAGTTTTTACTTACATAAATTGGCATACATTAATTAAACTTTTATGCAAACGTAAAAGCATTTTAATGGAGCCTTGGAGCCGTCAGCGACGTATTCTTGTCTAAACATAAGAGGTGTGAGCTTGTTGAAAACTAAGAGAGCCGCCTATCCCTGTCTGGCGGTTTATATTTAGTTCCTCCACTCCTAAAACTCTGCCACAATTTCTCAAATTTTTTTCAATACAAACATTCGTACACAATTCTTAAAATCATTTCACGTCCAACGGCCACAGTTTTCCGGTCGGCTCCGTGGCGTAGTGGTATGTTTGTCACTACTACCACCAAGGCTCCAGGTTTGAATCCCGACACGGTCCGATTGAAAAATGTTAGGCGAGAATTTTTCACAAAAATACACTTTCGTTCAGATGTGAGGTAAAATGGAGGTCCCGTGTGTGAGTGTTGTCACGCACGTTGAGGATCCTTACTTTGCTTGGAACAGCAAGGGTTCGACAAAATTCCAAATTTTCCAAGTAAAAAAAAACTCGCTTCCTAGCCAATGTAGTACCTTCTAGTGGAGCATTGGAAAATCACATGTAAGACCACAGTTTTCCAAAAAAAAATGCCACACAAACAAACTCATGTATGTATTTCATCTTCTAACCGTCACGATTTTCTTCGAAAACACAAGTTTCAATACAACAACGCTCCTGTACGAAATCGTTTCGTAGTATTCAAATATCTTACTCCAATAATGTTGTGTATATTCAATCCAGTTGACAAAAGTTATCGTTTAAACTCTGCCTATCTCTTAACACATGTTATACCAAACTCACTTATCTATCTATACTCACATCAACTATCTCTCCTATACCGTGTTTTCAAGTTTAATTGTAACGGAAAACAGCTGTTGCCATCCTACACCATTTCTGCGTATGTTTATCGTTCTTAAGAAGTTATAAATTTCTTTAGCCTCGCAAATTGACGTCGGTCACTAGAGTTGCTGTTGTTCATGCAACGTCATCTACCCTATACACGGAAAAATAGCTTTTTCAAAGCACGTTCAAAATGCTTTTAAACAAATAATATAACTGTCAACTTTAATTTCATTTGATACTACTGGGAAACTACAACAGTTAGACATTTTCAAAGCATGTTCGAAAAGCTTTTGAAATATTAACTACACTTACTAAATACGCCGGTTACGTTTGTTTATACCTATGAAATTTAAATGCTATTTTACATAGGGTGTTTCTAATATACAATGCTCTATATCTTTATGAGTAATTATCTCTAAAGAATTATGAAAATTACATTTGAGCTTCCTAAAATGCGTTCTGGAAAATAATTAATTTTAAAACTATTTAAAATAAAAGCGTTTCAAGGTGGTTTGCTAAATTTCCACGTGCTGCCTCACAAAATAAATTGCAAATTGAAAATTAATGCCTTTTTAGCCCCATATATATATATATATATATATATATATATATATATTATATATACACATATATAGCTGTGACAAAGGCGCGTGTTGGAGCGTCGCTAATATTTGCTGTGAGACGTCTATGAGTAAGGAGCACCACTGATTTTGCACTGGCTCAGATACATACAGAAAGCTGTATTATTGAGATTGCAATAGGAAATATGAAATTATTATTTTACATTTCGTTTCCATGCCTTTCTAGCTCAACAGAAATGTCGTGAATTTTACGAAAATGAAATGAAACACTGAAATCTTAAAAACATCTTTATTTTATACAAAAGACTTTATAAAACAGTTTTTCGCACAAGTTCGTACAGGAAATTATGTTTAAATGATACACAAACATAATCATTACCTAATCTTTGTTAATAGATACAAAATCCCCATTAATAATATGTGGATAATTTACTGATCCTTTATTACCACACTTGTGAGTGGAATTGGCCAATAACGCTGCACAGATTATTTAGTAAACGTCAAAATATTTCGAACTCTGACCTCAAAGTTAGTTGGTAATTATCCGCTCCACAAAAAAAATTATAAGGTTAAAAAGGTATTCTAATTTAAGTTACACTTTCATAAATATTCTTATTAGTTACAAATAAAGAAAAATCCAATTTTATGCTTGCAAAAATAGCGCTTATCAAAATCTGATTTCCATTACAATCAATGGTATTGAATATTTCCTGATTCCATCCTAAATCTCCGTTAAAGGTTAAAACATCAGTTTGCAAGGTGCATTTTTATTTTTAATCAATTAAACTCAACGTATTCTCTTACATCAGGATTATTTATGTCAAACACTGTTTAATTTACGTAGTGTTTTACAAAACAATTATGTTTTATATTTATGCAAAGTTCTACATAACTTACTGCATGCCATAAAATGAATTATAAATTGCTCAAACTTACACGTTCAAAGTATTAACCTTTACTCAAAGTTACATGTTTGACGTCTTAAAATGAATGTTTCCCATTTTAATTCAGTTCCGGTTTATATTCAAAAATTAACTCAATACATCATATTCCAGCTCCTTCTGAGTCTATACCGAAAGATTAGTCATCCTGGCCAATGTAATATTCTGCTGATTGTACTGGTTTAATAAACTTATTAGTGTCAAGCAATGATTTTTGTTTGTCGTAAAACGTATAGTCTATCTTTTTTTGATGCACAAAATTAAAGTTCGCTGTCTCCTTCTTTTGTATTGTAATGCATCCAGCAATTAAGCTAGCTTATCTAACTCTTATGGGTTTTTTAAAAAATATTTTTTAGTAAAATGAGGCATTTGTTTACTAATAAATAATATACTGGAATTAATGTTTTATTTAAAACTTTTAAAATAAATTTAAATGTTATATCTACACATGTATATTAATTATATAGGAAAAGCTCACAATTACGTTCTTTATGCTTTGCAAATGCAACCATAAAATTTGTACTTTAAAAGTACATGCGACTCCCTTTCAGTCTGCAAAATTGCCTACACACGAAAATATACTTTGTTTTAATGCTAGTGGATTGCATAGCTTTGTATTTACATTTTAAACTAAAATTCGTTTTTACTAATTATAGAATGATCATGTATACACGGTATCTCTCAAAAGTAATTATTTTACACACACGGCTTAAAGTTGGACTTTTTTAAGTTTATAATCTTTTCATACTTTGCAATAAATGCAATACATGGGATTTAATTATTAATACGGATTTCTCTTTATATAGGGTAGAAAAATTAAATACTAAGAAATTCTTATTTTCCCCGTTTTTTTCTCTTTAGGATTTTTTTTTGAGAGAATTTTGGTGTTGAGTAACCTCCCGTGATCTCTTTATTACATCAATATATATATATATATATATATATATATATATATATATATATTGCCGTGGAACTCGGGTCTAATTTAGTACTCTCGCAAAGAAACATTTGAGCCCCAACTTTGGGCCGTCAAAAATTGCTGTGTAATTATAAGAATCGACCCTCACAAATTGGGCGTCATAAGATTGCTGTGGATCTCGCGTCTAATCCTCACCAACAAAAATTATTTTCGAAATTTTTATAAAATTTTCAAAACTCGAAAATTCAAAATTAAGTAATACAAAAAAAATTATTGCTTACTCGTTTTCCTCTCTTCCTCGGTTGAATGGCCTTTTCTAACTGCTTCCGGCTAGCTCAGTTAGACCTCTTTTTTTCAATCCATATTCACTCTCATATTCTATCATTCACGCACACTCCCAATAAAACCACAAAATACAACAAACATACAATCTTTTATTTATTACTATTTACAACTGAAATTCAATATGGTCCATCTTTCATTGTTCACGTTACACTTCAGTAAATTTTATTTTGTAATGTCCTGTATTTTATTTTAAAATCATCAAACACATAAAATGTACCCGGAGTAAATGGGCCTTGAATAATACCTTCTCTAAAAATCCTTCTTTATAATTTTTTTTTTAATCTAAGTAAACTCTGGGGAATGGTGAGCTCATGATAACCCAGCTAATTATGCATAATGTATACCCTTCTACTTTGCACAAAAAAAACAAAGCCATGTACTCTTCACAAAAATTTCACGTTCTGATGGAACGTTAAAAAGCTTTATAAACACCTTCAAATTTCTAGTTGAATACCATAATAAAGTTATTTACACGTATTATGTTCAATACGTACATAATGCACACTACCTTGAAAACACTCTCATACGTCACCCGATATTTACTGTTTATAGGAATCACAATTTTAAATCGTTACCTGGAAATTTCTAGAAGATCTCCGCTCTGTAGATGATGCCATGTATATCTACTATCTGGTCTGCAGGCAGTTTCTAGCTGTTACTAGACGAACTCCGTCTAAGTTGAACTGCTAACACTGCCTTCACGGTGCAACCAAATTCCAAATTCTATTTCAATTATACGTCTTTCACAAATATTTACTGTAATCTACGTTACTTAATGTCCCGACACGAGTTGGTTAAAAATTATAGGTGATACCTCAATTAAAATGTAATCTCGGCACACTAACCGCGTACTAATTAAGAGGCTACCACTATGCAATATAATTTAAATGATTTTATAATACTTACAACTCGTGTTGACTTTCATACATCGTTTGGGACGATCGAAATATTAAGGGCTTTTACCACGTTGTCCAAAAACATTTATACACTTCGAATGTAACCTCTCCATACCCACCTAACGCGAAATCCTTTATTTAAAATAATAATTCTTACAGTTTTGCACTCAACCCGATTTTCAAATCCACGAATTTCAACACGTCGTTCTGCTATTTTCTGAAAATCAATATACACTATGCTTGTATATGTCTTGCGTTCAACTAACTATCTCGACCAATCGTATATTTCCTGACGTCCTACAAGTCCCTCCTATACTATCGTCGTCTCTTGCTTATGCGTTCTCTACGTCTCTTTCTAACCTGGTTTGAGTGGTACAAAATAGATATTCCAGACCATATGCTCCTTAAACTCACGTGGACTTCCTACGTAACTTAACTACCCCTCATTAGTATTTCATGCTAAAACATCCGATCGTTTGTACAATCCTTAGAATCCTTGTTTGCTATCTACAGAAATTATTAGAACTTGACATTTAAAATTCTGCAGGTGTTTAATTTTACACGCACGTTTTAAATACATTTCTCCTGGTTGGATTTCAACGTATTTCATCCCACTGATACATTTGTCAGATAGCAACGCGTTTTACCTTGGTATTATTGGGTTTTTACACGCTTTTATGCATATTATACATCAATAATCGTTCGATTAAATTCAATTTAATTAATAAATTAATGGCATTGGCTTCTACCATTTAATTTCTTTGCAATCCTACTAAATATTTATCATTATTTGTAAAATTTCGTTAATACCTGATACTTAAAAATGAACTAACTAATATAACTTTCGCACGTAACTTTTGATCTTTTAAAACCACTATATATATATATATATATATATATATATATATATATATATATTCTGTGAACTGAAGGTGTTGCCCAAATTATTTTTGCTAGCTCAATTTAAATGAAACCATTAGAATCAAACGTCAAACTTATTATAATGACACGAAATAATTTTTAACAAACAATCTTTCAAATAACAATTATTCATCTACAACAGCTTTTCCTTAACGAACAATATCTTACATCTAACCTCTAAAAAATACTATCATACAAATATTAAAATCCAAAAGTCGGACCCAAAATTGCCAAAACGGTTTTGCCTTCAAACAATATCTCAAATCTAACAAAATTATACCTTCCGAGTAGTCACTCATTTATGCTAAAAATTAAAGACCAAAATCCTTTTATAATCAGAATTAACACACTCTAATTTTAATTTCATTCACCAGTAGCTCCTTAATTAAATCTTATCATGTACAAAATTTGTCAAGATAAGATAGATAACTCAACACTTTCTTTTCAAATCGGACTTAGAACGTATTTGATCACTTAGGCTGAATAAATGTTTTGTATAATGGCAAAAACCTCACTGACGGTTTGCCACTATTCTCAATCTAATTATCAAATTCTCTAGTCTAATTTCAAATGCTAGCACAAAATATACTCTAATCATGGAACTTAACCAAAAATAGAAATGTCCGTTTTAAAATTTTAAGACAATAAAATTTTTATTTGTCCGTGGAAATGGGTGGTCGCTGTTCTTGCTTCTGTTTGGCCCGTAGTCTTTCATTCATGTCCAAACAGTTCAAATCGTTAAAAATTTTCTATTAAATACCATTAAACTTCAAAATTACATTGAAAATCCATCTACGCTTATATTCAAATTAAAACTTTATTCTGCAGTAGTCAATCATTAGTTATTCATTTTGACATACTTCCAATTACTTTGCTATTCAAATAAAATAATTTTAACTACTATAACTGTATTTTTTACTACTTGATATATTATCAGTAGTTGGATAGCATCGTGACGTTTTAATAAGTATTGAACAATTGTTTGCTCTTCTTAACTTCGATTGGGTTTTATAGGATCGAACCCTCCTGATGTCATCATGGAGGATTTTCTAGGTCAATCCCGAATCTCCAAGTTGTTTTTCCGGAGGCACGTGACGCGACATTCAGAACTATTGTTTCTTTACGATCTTAGGCTATGCCAAATACTTGACGCAGTTCCTTATCTATCAATATTTAAGATTTATGGCTGCAATTAATCTTATTTTTACGACTTCATCTCTTAACCCGCATTAATTAAATGTACGCGTACGTTCCTTATTTGATAGTGTCTACAAATTTAGAGTATATCATTACTCACCTTCTGTTTCATTTAACCATTTAAGTACTAGATTTTTCCAGAAGTTCAATGAACACATTTTTCACGTGAGATACACATTCCTAATTTTTGAATATCGGCTGATATTTTAAAAGAATGTCATCTTTCAAATGTAGATAAATCCTTTTAAAAAACGTCCTTCTACGCGTGAAATAATGTAGATACTATCACTTTCATTTGAGAATACTGCTTTCATTTATGTAATAAAAACGTAAACCCCTTTCATTCACATTTTACTTGCTGAGTGTTTATCCAAATACACTTCTCTATACAAACATATTAATATTTACATAATTTGAGCTAACTCATAAATTTTTCCTAAGTTGCTAGGGTTTGCGGCATCATATCATTACGAAATAATGCTAAACTAACTTTTGATGACCTCTAATCGCATGATTATTCCCAAATTAAAATATGGAGTTTGAAATAAATATCTCACATTGCGCGTCATAGTTTTTACATTGATAAACAATTTTCTATTTTTATTCTTAATTACCTACTATATACAATTATTTATAATACACGCGCATAATTTTCTACTTATAATGGTCTTTCTCTCACATAGTCCAACATACTTCTTTCACATTAAACTCCATTTCTCCCAATATATCCTATTATTACTTGAATTCTTTAATTAAATTTCTCTATTTTGTTATTCTCTCTGATTAATACAAAGTTTTATCAGATACCAAGTTCTGTCTCAATAAAGATTCCTTTTACCCATCCCAAATACTTTGACCCCAATTTGTTCTATTAAAATTACCCCTATCAAAATTCCTGCCGTTAAAACGTTCATGTCCTATGCTCCGTTGGTATCTGACAAAATGTATCGGTTTGTTCCTAGTTTTACTCTCTGTTTTTCTGGGTTGACCCATTTCGTCAAATCTTTACAAGTATTCTAAAAATACGTCCTGGTTTACAATGTTTTGCAAAGCTATGCATTGTCTAATCTCCGCCTCAAAATGTTCTGTTAGATATTTAATTATTTGCTTGTCTTCCAATGGAGTATCTAGTTGTTTTGCTTCACTGAATTTATTAATGGCATATAATCTCCTTGTCATGCTTGAGTCTGTATTTTATTTTCTCTTAATTAAGTCTCTTACTTGAAATTAGTGATATTCCTCAGAATTGTTTTAAAAATTTGACGTCAAAATCCTTAAATGTTCTTAATTTATTTTCTATTAAACCAAAACAAATCTCGGCACTACTTTTCAACAGCGATCTGACTATAATTAATTTAGTTTGTTTATCCAAGTTACCTGTACTAAAGTTCTGACATTATTTAAAAATGTTTTGGGAATTAGTTTATTATCTCCATAATGGAATATTATTCTAATGGGACACTACTCTGACTCCACTTCATGGGTTTCTATAACTCATATTTTTCATTCTTCTAAATTTTCTACTTTGTTTCCTAAATCTGTCTTAAAATTTCCTAAGTTATTTTCAAATGTCTTAGTCCTGCTTGACAACTTTCTTCAATTTCAATTACTTTTTGTCTAAGTTCTTAATTTTTTCACTAATTTCCTTCCTGATTAGATTTAATTTGCACGATTTCCTTTTTATCGTCATCCGCATCCTCTAAAATTTGCATCACTTTGCCTTTAATTTTGAATTTCATTTCTTCTATAGTCTTATTCACCTCCTTTAAACCTAAATTTCCTTTCGTTCTTTTCGCTTTCTAATTTTAATCTTTCCCCCAATTTTGCTAGATAATCTCCAAATTCTGCTCGTAATTATGGGTTTTCATATCAGATTTCGCACTCATTTCTTTGACACATTTCTCACTCATTTCTTTTATATTTTTTTCATTTTCTTCACTCATTTCTTTCACGCCCTTTTCATTTTTTTCACTCATTTCTTGCATGTTTTTATTTAAATTCGATAAAAGAGCCATCATTCTAGATTCTTTAGTATTGCTTATACTCTGTTCTATCTTTTTCTCCGGGTTTTCTCTTCTTGAATATCCCAAATAGATACTCTCTTGAAATCCTATTTCCACACCTTTTGCTCTCAATCCCTTACGAATTTCTTTCATTCTATCAGTCATTGAAACCAATGAAATATACTTCACAGAAAAAGTTACTACAAAATCTAACAATACACAAAACTCTAATTTACAACCGGTTTAATCAAGCACCAGACAGGGATCCCAATAAAAGCGGTTTTTAGATAACTCTAAATGAACTTCAGGTTAGGCGTCGATATAAGTGCTGTGGTTTGAAGATGTCGGAAGTTGGACATCAATGAAACATCCCGTAGAATGTAGTGGTTATTGAAAGTGTGCCATAGTTATTTTTGCTAGCTCAATTTTAATGAAGCCAATACAACCAAACATCAAACTTATAACGACACAAAATATTCTTTAATAAACTACCTTTCAAATAACAATCACCACATCCACAACAACTTTTCTTTAACAAACAATATCTTACATATAACCTTTAAAATAACATTCATACAAATATTAAAACCTGAAAATCGAATCCAGAAATGCCACAACGGTGGTGGTTTACAAAAAATATCTTAAATTTAACAAAATTATAACTTCTGAGTGCTCATTCACTTATGCTAAAATTAGAATTTAAAATATCTTTTATAATCAGGATGAACACATTCTAATCTTAATTTCATTCACAGTAGCTCTTTAACTAAATCCTGTTATGTACAAAATAGGTCAAGATTGATAACCGAACATCGTCCTTTAAAGTCGGAGTTAAATGTATCTGATCAGTTAGGTTTAATAAATTTTTTATATAATGGCAAAAATCCTCACCGACGACTTTCACACTCTTCAATCGAATTATCAAACTTGTACACCCCCTCTCTACTCTAATTTCAAATGCTAGCACTAAAAAAATACTCTAATCATGCAATTTAATTAAAAAATAGAAATATCTTTTTTAAAATATTAAAACATTGTAATTTCTATTTTACCGTATAAATTATGCTGGACGTTGTTCTTACTTCTGTATGGCCCGTAGTTATTCATCTATGTCAAAATAGTTCAAGTTGTTAAAATTTTTCTATTTAATATCATTGAACATCAAAATTGCATTCTAAATTCATGTGTGCTTGCACTCAAATTAAAACTTTATCTTGCAGTAGTCAATCATTATTTATTCACTTTACGCACTTCAAATTAATCTTTCTTACTTAGGTGCATTTAAAATACTTTTACTTTGTTATTTAAATCAAATAATTTTAACTACTACAACTGTAGTACTTTACTGCTTTATATGTTATCACTAGTTCGAGCCCTCGTGATGTCATCATATAGAATTTGGAATATATTCCTTTTCCGGAGGCATGTGACGCAACATTCAGAATTTTTGCTGTTTTACTATCTTAGGCTATGGTAATTAATCAACGTAGTTCCTTATCCATCAATATTTAAGATTTATGACTGCACTTAATTTTATTTTTACAATTTTATCTCTTAACTCGCCTTAGTTGGATGTACATTTAAATTCATTATTTGATATCTTCCACGAATCTACAGTATTTCACCAATCACTTTCCATTCCATTTAAGTACTGGATTTTTATAGAAATTCAATAAACACGTTTTTCAATTGAAATACACTTTTCTAGTTTTTTTGAATATCGACTGATATTTTAAATGAATGTCATCTTTTATACTACCCAATGCTTGGTGTTAAAGAGAAATTCAGATATATACGCGTTCTTACATAAATTGAACTTTAAAATCTTTAAAATCCGCTTTTTTTAAAAAGGATTTGTTTATAATAATTACTCCTTTATGCAATCGAGTCCTCTATAACCAAATTTTAAAAAAACGTTCTTTTATGCGCAGAATATAGTGAATACTGTTATTTTTATGTTAGAACACTATTTTTTTATGTAATAAGAACGAAAACCTCTTTCAATCACGATCCTTATGCATTCATAATTCACATAGCGAGTGTCTTTCCAAATATGTTTTTCTATACATACAAATTAATATTTACATAATTCGAATTTTTTCTTCAATTTTCTTCAATTTGGACGCGTATCTCCATTTGCTTCCTATACATTTTGCTGAATTTCCCACAGTTTACACTTTTTATTATCTGTGTGGAATTGTCTAATCTATATCTACCTCGACCTCTGGTTTTTCCCTTCTTCCATTCTCTGGTTCTATTATATACCGCATTATTTCCTCACGACTTAGATTGTGTCGAATCATTCTATCTTTTCTATTTTTTTTCTGTTTTTCACATATTTTTTCTTTCTGTACTATTTGTAGGACCTTTGTGTCATGATATCCTCATTATCTGTATGTAGCATCACACTTCAAAGGCTTTTTCCTGTCCGCTTCTCCTACTGTCTAAGCTTCACAGCCGTATAGTACCTGTGCTCCACACATATGCTTTCAAACATCCTTTCTTTGTTTCTATGTTTGTTGTTTTCAAACATAGGCAGTGCTTTTTTTGTTAAATGCAGCACAGCTGTGCTAGTTCCTTTTTAATCTGTTGCATTATTTGGTTTTCTAGATAGCAGAAACGCGTAACCTCGAGTTAATTCTCGTTTTAAATTTTATATTCTGCTTTTTGACTAATCTTTCCCTCTTTCACATACTAGTACTTTAATTTTGTATTTGTTAAAATCTATATCGTATTGCTCTGTTAGGACTGTTTTCATTTCATTAATAGCTGCAACTCTCCTTTGGTTAGATGCTAATACCACTATAACAGTTGCAAACCTAAGCATTTCAATCGTTTTTCCCTGCATAATAATTTCGAATATCTTTCTGCATTTAACGGTATTTATTGCCTCCTTGATGTAGAAGTTAAAAATTAACGGGGATAGCGCCTATCCTTATCTCGCCCCTTTCGAATATGTAATTCTCTACCTATCTCCCTACCTGCTCTAATTTTATTACCGCTGTTTGGTCTTTGCATAATCTATGCGGTAATCTGTCAATTCCTATAAATCGTTCCAATCTTTTTGAGTACTTCAAACACTTCTTTCCCATTTTACACAGTAGAATGCCTTTTTCAGATCTACAAACACTATATACACGCTTCCTCCATTTTTTATTGTTTTCTAAAAATATACCGTATTTCACCGATATTCAATGGTATGAGAAGGAGTGTAAGTAACCTGACCTTTACCAAAATACCTTACATTTAGACATTTGTCGAATCAGTAATTTTCGAATTACTGCTTTCGCACAATGAACGTCAGTGGAGAATATTGCAAAACCAGCATCTGTAGTACTTTACGATAATTATCAAGTTTAAATACAACTAATATTTATATCATTAGATATTACGTCCTGTAAGTGGTAGGACGCGTACCTCCATCGGTTTCTATTCTGAGCAAAAATAAACATTTTCCTGAAACTTCCCAGCCTACATTTTTCACCATCTGTGTGCGATAATCTAATTTAGGTCTACCTCGACCTATCTGCTTCTAGCATAGTCCGCGCTATTCCTTCATGCCCTAGTATGCGTCCTATTCTCCCACCACTCCTATTTTCTATTATCTTTCACGTACTTCCTTCTTCCCTTACTATTTCTAGTACGTCTTTGTTCTTAACTTTGTCTTCCATGATATCTTAATAATATGTCCATAGCACCACATTGTAAAAATCTTTTTTCTGTCCGCCTTTCTTACTGTTAGCGTTTCGTAATCGTACAGTGCTATGCTTTACACATATGCATCCGGCAATCTTTTTTTTTGTTTCGATGTTTGGTTTTTCGAACATAGTATTTGCTTTTTCTTGTCAAAAGTAACCTGCCCTTGTGCTGATCTTTGTGTTTTATTTTTTGCACCTTTTCCATCTTGTGCTATTTAGTTTACTAGGTAGCAGAAATCCTCAACCGCTTGTAAGTTTTTGTTATCTATTTGTATTTTGGTTTTAACTTAGTTTCATTTTCTTCACATACCTCTGAAGTGGTTCCGCGCCGGAGATCCGAATACCATCGTTTTTGAAAAAGTTTTTAGTACACTGTGTATTTGGGGAGGTAATGTGAATTCACATTGCCTTGTAGTGTGGCTTAGAATAGCATACCTATAATCTTTGCCACGCTAAGTACCGAAAAAGATGGTGACCTCGTTCTGGGACCTATCAACGTCTGGATCCTCACTAAAAACCCCACTAATTTGGTTAAACTTGTAGTTCGGCCTTTTAGCATACTGAAATACGCAAGCTATTCGGTCCGATCTAGTATTCTTGTACTTCTTATAGGCGCATATCTCTTCAGAACGGATTAAATTATTAAGTGACATTAATTTAATATCTATGACGTATTAACCTTATGCTTATTTATATATTATCTTATAAGTACTTACTATGATTTCGTAAATTATTTTTATTTTTGAATTTTCAATTTTGTTCAATTTCTAATTTTTAATATTAAGCTTTGTGTAGTTAGTTTGCTATGGTATTAAAGTAATTCCATTTATTATATATTTTTTTGTAATTGTTATTACATATTTTTACGTTTTGTTCAGCATAATTTTTAAAACTAATAACTACTTACTCTAGTGAACTAATAGAATAGCTAGATGTTACACTACTGTTCAAGTGTAGATGTTCTTTATTGTTAGAAAGTCAAGTCGCAATTAAAAAATGTAAAGTTACTTAGATTATGCCAAAATAGCATTTATGATTCAATATGTTTTTGTTTGAAAAATGTTTCATAGCGTAAATTGTACAAATGTAGTACTGGTATCTGTAACATAATATACAGCTTTGTGAAGCGGCTTTAACTAGCTCTAGGTAAAACAACTTTGATAAGAAACGAATAAAGTACATTTGAATTAAATTTTTTTATTATTCATCAATGTTTTCTCAGATATTTCTAATTATTCAAACGTGTGTATTTTTGTTTGGCGGTTATTAAAAAATTGGGTATTTTGAGATGATTGAGCATATGTCGAGAATGACTAATTTTATAGTTGTGTGTGTGTGCACGCGCGCGCGCGCGTGTGTGTACGTGTGAAAACGCGTGCATGTGTGTTTAGAGATAGTTTACTGTTTAATGTATTAATACAGTTTATTCTGTATGATTCGTGTCTTTACTAATGATTTTATGTGCGTCCGTGATCACTAGCGTTGTTAAATTGTTTGGCTTGGGCGAAGCGGAAATAACTTTATTGCGCTTCCTTCTCACGATTTTCTTCAGAGCATTCTGCTTAGGTAAAGCTCCTTGACAAGCGAGTGTCAAATTTTCCGTACAAGAAATGAGCACTTGCGACGTGCTTTCTAAAGTCGACGCAGCTCGTCGCTTGATAGCATTGATCACCTTATCAGCTTAGATTTTAGCTGCATTTGCCTCATGAGTGTAGACATTAAGCAAATGAACGACATTTCCTTCCCAAACATGAATTCTGCTTTGTACTGCCCTCTACATTCGTATCGCCAGATTTCTGAAGAACAATCTTTAACACGTTTATCTAACACATAAATTAAACCTTCACCCACAAATTTAGTTTTATTGCGCTGCGAGATTACATTTGTTGCTGCCATGACTCGAATGCTTCTATACGAAAAACCTGCAAACACTAAACGGCCAACACTCAAATTAACTGTTTATCTCTCAATTTTCCTTTTAGAAAAGTCTCTAGCTAGCTTGTTATTATTTAAAAGACATCTTTACTGTGTATTCATAATAACTATTATAAACTCCTTGTGGGAGACTAACACATATATTTTTCAATTAGGGTATTAACCCGGCGTTTGTCGCTGTACGAAACATTTTCCTTAGTGCTTACCCTTGAACTAATCAGTACTCAACACAAAAGTACAGACATACCTGTCCGTTAGACTACCTGACTTTTTATCCCTTACTACAATGGGAGTGATATCTTGAAATTTAGACTAAAGTGGAGAATTCGTCAAGTCTGCCCATGGACAAATAAGAGGAGATCATCCATTTGTTATAGTATTAACTAAAATTGCCTAGGACGTAGGTATGTTGCCAAGGTAATTGTCAGAGAAGTTTGTTTTTGTTATTAATCAAGAACTGTCTGTCATTATGTAATTTTCGTTTTTTTTATTAAAGCATATTAATAAAAGCTAGGTTTCTTTTCGCGGGGAATAACCACAACATGGTAGCAGAGCGTGGTTAATCCCATCATAACGAAAATAACGAACAAATAAAAATCAAATTTAATTTTTGATTTTAAACGAAGAATTTAGCAATTTGTATATACGATGGAGATAATTGTAACGGCTAATAATGACCAACGACTTCGAGGTGCAGACAACTGGTTACTCTGTAAATTTAACGTAAGAGGTGCTTTACTTGCTCACGATCGAGCATATGAAGTATGTATCGGTGTTTATGTAAAACCTGAACAAACGGTTGCTGAACCAACGGAGCAACAAAAAATAATGTTTAATAAGGAGGTTGAAAAATGAAATAGAAGTTACAACCTTGCTATTTCTGTTCTGACAAGTATGTTAGAATCAAAACCAGCGACCTTAGTTATGGAATGTAATACGGCAAGAGATATATGGCTTAAATTTCATACGATATATGAGCAGCAAACGCAACAAGCTGCGCATATGGTGCGGTCTGAATTCTATACCTTTATGATGAAAAATGATGAAGAGGTTCTGGATTTACTATCACGATATGATCAGCTAATTCTACGAATGGAAAACATCGGAGTAAAACCAACAGATTCAGCAATGGTAGTTAGGCTTCTCGATGTTTTACCAGATACCTATGAAACACTTAGACAAGCGTTCTGGACTCGCTCAACAGAGCAACAAACGTACAATAATCTGCGCAACATTTTATCAATATTTGAACAACGACGTAAATCTAGGATTAGTCAACGAGATGATATAGTTGCACTTATGGCCAATACAACGGTTAAAAATGTAAACGATAATAAGGGCAACACAAAAATGAAGGCAAAAACTAAAGCAAAAGGCAGAGCAGATCAATCAGAGTCTCTCAAGAAAAATGTTAAATGTTTTGGGTGCAATAAATTCGGTCATATACGCAAAAATTGTCCAACGCATGCATGGAAGTCTGGCAAAAAGGTAAACAAGGAAGCAAGTACGATCGAAAAAATGGATTATCAAACAGATGCATTTGTCAGTGAGGTAATGAATAACGAATTAGACGACGATTCTTGGATACTTGATTCTGGAGCAACAGATCACATGAAAAAGTGCTATAATTGGTTTACAGCATTTTCGAGATTACCATGTTCAATATATATACGAATGGGCAACAATGCAACTATGCAGGCACTTGGAAAAGGGCGTATATACTTTAAGGCGAATGTCAACGGGGAATGGCGTAATTGTCATATGGACGATGTTCTATACGTTCCCGATCTTCACCGTAATATATTTTCGGTAAATGCGGCCCTAGACAAAGTCATGGAGTTGAAATCCATAAAAACCCAGTGTATATTCGTAAAAGACAACGTAACGCGCGCGATTGCCGTACGTTCTGGTCGTCTGTTTAAGAAGCTTATTAAAATAAGCATAATGAATAAAATTGAGGCTAATTTGACAGAACAAATTAGGTTACAAATTTGGCACGAACGTCTTGCACAAGAAAATAAACGTCACGTTAAAAAGGTTCTTGATAGATATGGCATACACGTTAAAGACGATGAAGAATTTTGTGGAGCATGTATTGAAGGAAAGCAGCATCGATTAACCTTTAAATCACGGATGCAACGGGCAACTGCTGTTGGTGAAATACTTCACGTTGACCTATGCGGGGACCAATGGAAAAAACTTCAATTGGTGGTTCAAAATATTTCATTTGCTTCACTGATGATTACTCATGTTTTCGGCAGGTTTATTTTCTTAAAGAAAAAACGGATGTTTTTAATAAAGTTGTTGAATGCATAAATTTTGTAGAAAAACAATTTGGAAAAATCATCAAAATGATCATGAGCGATGGTGGCTCAGAGTTTGATAATTTTAAAGTAATAGGTCTATTAGCAGATAGTGGTATAAAATTTGTAACAGCAAATCCTTACACCACAACAAAACGGAAGTGCCGAACGTACAAATTGAACAGTTGTTGATTTAGCACGTACAATACCTTTAGCAAAAGACTTGCCAAAATCACTGTGGGGCGAAGCAGTCAATACGGCTGTTTACATTTTGAACCGTACAGATCCAAGTCCGATTATTGAAAAATCTCCATATGAAGTCTTTACTGGAAAAAGAACACGAATTGATAATTTACATATTTTTGGTATTAACTGGATGTGGGATGCGAAAAGTCGGTTATTGACTGATACCGACAGGGTTTGCTATCTGATCAAGGGACTATATGGGCTTAAGCAATCGCCGAGATGCTGGAACAGACGACTAAGACACGCGTGAAGTTAGCCCCCAACTTTTGAAAAATAACTCTCTATAGCTCATTCGTTTGCACATTGTTTGCACATGTATGCACATCCGATATTTTGTTTGCACACTTTTCGGTTAAAAATTATTCAAGAACCAATTTAGGGGGGCAACTACACACTGGCCTCCCGACTTTCAGAAAACTTATTTTAAATCGGCGCAATTAATACATCATCATTTGCACATGTATGCACATCCACTATTTTTGTTTGCACACCTTTCGTTTAAAAGTTATTAAAGAAACCATTGTGGGGGCTAACTTCACACTAGCCTCCTGACATTCAGCAAATTCATTTTAAACCGACGAAATTGATAGATCTTTGTTTGCACTTGTATGCACATCTATTATTTTCGTTTGCACACTTCCAGTTTAAAAGTAATTTAACATTCAGCTTCATAGTGCTCGCTATACGATAGCTACTGTTGAAAACATGAACACATTGTTACAATGAACCCAACTGAAGCCTTTTCGTTTGCACATTACAAAACACATCAACTTTTTGTTTGCACACCACTGTAAGTAAAAAAAAATTTTTAAATTTAATCAGAGGGGGGGCTAACTTCATACATGTCAAATATCGCATTTTTGTGCAATTCTAACATGTGATAACGGAAATCAAAGTATCTTCGTTTGCACACACCATGAATCCAGTTGCTTTTTCGTTTGCACACCTTTAGTTCAAGTTTTATTTAACATTTACTTTTGTAGTCCCCGCTATACGATAGCTTCCGATGCTGTTTTAAAAACCGGTACGAATGCCATTATTTGTAAAATACTGTAAAAACCTTTAATACTGTTTAATTATCAAACTACCACTAGTATCAACTCAAGCGGGTGGATCAAACTGCAAATTAATAGTCAAAAATACAACAGAAATTTCAAGTTTCGCTTGAGGGGAAGTACATACTTCCTGTTGTCTAGTACTCATACGAGACAGTGGAAAACAGAATTCTCGAATCAGCCACATCTTGTGGCGCTATATAATAATGTAAATACATAGTACTATATACATTTGAAAACAATAGTTTAGTAAATGTGTTGATTAAAATATTCTCAATCAACGGTATAGGTGTAGGTGTATGTCTGGTAATGTACAAACGAAAAGGTATTAATTAGTCTCATTGTAATCCATTTTTGCACATTTTGAACGATAGCTATCGTATAGCGAGTACTACAAAAGTAAATCTTTAATAAGTTTTGAACTAAAGGTGTGCAAACAAAAAAGCGATTTGATTTATGATATGCAAACGAAGATATTTTGATTTCCGTCATCACATGTTAGAATTGCACAAAAATGCGATATTTGACATGTGTGAAGTTAGCACTCCCTGATTATATTAAAAAATTTTTGACCTACAGTGGTGTGCAAACAAAATGTTGATGTGTTTCATAATGTGCAAACGAAAAGGTATCAATTAGGTTTACTGTAATCCATTTTTGCACATTTTGAACAGTAGCTATCGTATGACGGGTACTACGAAAGTGAATGTTAAATAAGTTTTAAACTAAAGGTCTGCAAACGAAAAAGCGACTTGATTCATGATGTGCAAACGAAGATACTTTGATTTCCATCATCACATGTTAGAATTGCACAAAAATGCGATATTTGACATGTGTGAAGTTAGCACTCCCTGATTATATTAAAAAATTTTTGACCTACAGTGGTGTGCAAACAAAATGTTGATGTGTTTCATAATGTGCAAACGAAAAGGTATCAATTAGGTTTACTGTAATCCATTTTGCACATTTTGAACAGTAGCTATCGTATGGCGGGTACTACGAAAGTGAATGTTAAATAAGTTTTAAACTAAAGGTCTGCAAACGAAAAAGCGACTTGATTCATGATGTGCAAACGAAGATACTTTGATTTCCATCATCACATGTTAGAATTGCACAAAATGCGATATTTCACATGTGTGAAGTTAGCCCCTGATTAAATTAAAATTTTTCTGACTTACAAACAAAAAGTTGATGTGATTTATAATGTGCAAACGAAATTTTTTATAAAATTGATATATTCATTTATACTATATATCTTTCATATAAACTTTTTACGTTTCATATATACTTTTAATATAATTTCATATATTGTTAATAAAATATCCTTTTATTCTTCATTAAATATGTTTTTAATTTGTAATATAACACAAATTTTTATTTTTTGTATGTTTAAGTATATCATTCCAATTCAATGTGAAACGTTAGTGCATATTTTGTGCGAAGTTAGCCCTTTGACTAAATTAAAAAAAAATTTTGACTTACAATGGTGTGCAAACAAAATGTTGACGTGTTTCGTAATGTGCAAACGAAAAGGTACCAATTGGGCGCATTGTAGCAATTTTTTCACATTTTCAACAGTAGCTATCGTATAGCGAGGACTATGAAGATGAATGTTAAATAACTTTAAACAGGAAGTGTGCAAACGAAAATAATAGATGTACATACATGTGCAAACGAAGATCTTTCAATTTCATCGGTTTTAAATGAATTTACTGAAAGTCGGGGAGCTAGTGTGAAGTTGGTACCCTACAATGGTTTCTTTAATAACTTTTAAACGAAAAGTGTGCAAACAAAAATACCGGATGTGCATACATGTGCAAACAATGTGCAAACGAATGAGTTATAGAAAGTAATTTTTTTCAAAAGTTGGGGGGCTAACTTCACGCCTGTACGACTAAGTGAGTTCTTAGCAGCTTTTGGTCTTCGAGAAAGCACAGTTGACCCATGTTTATATTGTAACGTGCAGAGTATTTCCAAAACCGAAAGACTATTGTTGGTGCTGTATGTTGATGACGGATTAATCGCTGCATCAAATGAATTAATTAAAGAATTTCATAAAGCGTCTATCAACTGAATTTCAAATAACGACGGATACGGTAGATTCCTTTTTAAATATACGGATTAAACGACTGGACGATGGCAGCATTTTTATTGATCAAGAATTATATGCTAACACCATTTTAAAACGTTTTAATATGACCCACGCAAATCCAGTATCGACACCTATCGAACCAGGCTCACTTTCGGAAGAAGTACGTTCGAAAGATATGGTTAACACGCGGGCTTACGTACCATATCGAAAGGCTGTTGGAAGCATTATGCACTTAACTATTGAAACACGACCGGATATCGCGTTTGCTGTGGGGTATGTTAGTCGCTATCTTGACAAGGCTGAAGAAAAACATTTGGAAATTATCAAACGAATTTTGAAATACATCAAAGGAAACTCTAAATGGGGTATTCTCTATCGAGCTAATGCTGAATCCCAATTTATGGAAACTTTTAGCGATGCTGACTACGCAAATGATGTGAACACCCGACGATCGGTATCTGGAGTTTTAACAAAGTACAGTGGTGGAGTTATTGGATGGATTAGTAAACGTCAGCAATCAGTCGCTTTATTAACAACTGAAACTTGTAATGTTCGTCGATGCTTTATGACTCGTCACAGAAGCGGTTGCCCTTGAGATGTCGGTCCTGGCTAGCACAACCCTCCTGGATACACGTAGATTCTGGTATAGTTTCGTTGCCTACCTGTTAAGAAAGAATGAACCAACTCGCAGTCTATTTTATATATATGTGTGTGACTACTACGCCCAAGGTCCCGGGTTCGAATCCCGACACGGTCCGCTTGAAAAATGTTAGGCGAGCATTTTTCACAAAAATACACCCTCGTTCGGATGAGAGGTAAAATGGAGGTCCCGTGTGTGAGTGTTATCACGCACGTTAAAGATCCCTACCTTGCTTGGAACAGCAAGGGTTCGGCAAAATTCCAAATTTTTCAGGTAAAAAAAAACTCGCTTCCTGACCAATGTAGTACCTTCGGGTGTAGCATTGGAAAATCACATGTAAGTCTATTTTATATGGGTTTAATGAAATAACGTTATAACATAATGTAACACAGTAGAAACAAAGCCCAATACTCGGCGTGTCGTATAATACAATCACAACGAGGTTAAACGACACTTCTGGATTAGTTCTGGATTACTATATATATATATATATATTATTATGTAAGGGTGGGGGGTATAAGGCTTCTAAAGGTATATTTGTATTAATAGGGGTGTATGCCAAACGATAGGATCAATATTTCAGATCTAATAATTTAAAAACTATAATTTTGCTATACTTTACATACGTTAAAGTATGTACCATTTCAATTTTAAAACATATGTGCCAAAAGGTAGATAACATGACTTTATGACGTTGATATAATGCACGGTACTTGAGGTTTTATACTGAGTTGATATTTTATGAGCCAGTTGAGAGTACATTTGCCGTCGGAAAGCCGAACGCATTTATGGATATCTGCAATATAACAAAGCGTCCAGGTCGTGTGTAAATTATTTGGCTTTTCTTTTTAATAGAATCAACTTTTGGACGAATTGTAAATCAAAATTTAAAGTGAATCGAAATGTAAAAGGTTATTGGAGTTTGGTGAAGTGTTTTGGACCAATAGTAGAAATTTAAAAATATTATAAAGACTGTAGTGAAGGTATTTTGGACACGGAAAGGAAGATGAATTGTTATTGGATGTTGTATGTTTTAAAATTGTAATTCAAGTAAGCTAAGGTTGTTGATTTTATAGCTAAGCAAAATAAATAAGGGACTTACTTTTCGAATTGGTTCAGATAAAGACGTGTTTTTATGAAACCTGCGTTAAAAGTTGTAAAATATTTATCAAAATAAAAGTTTATATGTATCAGCGAGTATTATTTAGTCAAAGTGAAAGTAATAAGAAGCATCGAGAGTATAAAGGCGACGAGTATTAAAAAGAGTTAAAAGTGTTTAAAAGTGCAACGGGAAAGGCAACGAGTATTTAAAGAAGAATTGAAAGTGGTTATTAGTGCAACGGGGAAAGCGACGATTAGTTAGTTTTGAGGAAGATTGGTGTTGGTTTTGGATAGATTTGGTATAACGGCAGTAGGAGATTGGAGTGGATACAGAAGGCAACTACGACATTGATAATTTTTGGAGTGATTTGAGCAGATTAAACGGCAGTAAGGACATCGTATGGATAATTGGAATAGCAGGAATAGGAGTGATTTGTAATAGGACAGAGGGATTGATTTGGATTGAGCGAAGAGAGGATTAATTGGATTACGAAGCAGAGGAACAGGAGAGCAGTATACGACGAGGAAGAATTAACGCAGGGGAAGTAGACATAACGGTTTTTGCTAAATTCTAAATTGGGGTCAAATTATTTCAGGTTTTGGTCAACGAAATTGGTTGAAGAACACCTGGAGGCAGTACGCAAGCGGACTACATTGTAGAATCTTTTGTGAAGGTGCGTACGGTGATTTCGAACTTGAGCTAGCAGTTAAAAGAAGGCCTTCAGCGCGGTATAATTCTGGTAAGTACCGTGAATATCTTAGAACGTCAAAAATTAAAGTCATAAATAGTTACATAAATTAATTTGGCATCAGGTAACTTTGATCTGTTAAAATTTGGCATACATAGTAAATTCAGTACATTAAAAAAGTGGTAAAACAAACGAGGGTGCAGTTTGGTTGGGTAGTGCACATCTACTCACGATTGAACTCACGGTGAGTAGGTGAGAAAACCCTGAGATTAAAGTTTCAAATAGTCGAGGCATAAAATATAGTAATTAGTAAATAAAGAACCAACCAAACGTTTGCTAAAGCACCTCGATTTGAAGTCATACATTGAATAGTAAATTAGGGACGACGACAAAAGTCGTGTAACAAATTTTGTTTAAAGTTTAAAGTGTAATAAATAAGTAAGAGAGGGAGAGAGAGTTATAAGAAGGTGACGCCCAAGGTGGGGCTAAGTAAGTTGAAGGAAGAGAAGAAGGAGAAAAATATAAGAATATATATATATATATATATATATATATATATATTTAAAATAATCATTTGCGCTTTACTTAAAAAGTCTAGGTTATTATTTCATCTTATTAATTGCAATACGTTAGTATTTATCAACTTACCTTGTGTAAAAACTACTTATAATATTTTATATATATATATATATATATATATATATATATATATATATATTATTAAAATCTTACTTTCTTTCACTCCCTTACTGTCTGTGATTCACTGTCAGCCACTCTTTATTCTTTCTATATTCTTAAAATTTTTATTTTTATTTTACCCCTTTTTGTAGCGCCTTTTATGAAATGTGCACACCTAATGCACGCCCCGTACTTGCAACGTTTGGTTGGTTCTTTAATTAACTATTTATTTCAATGCCTCGACTATTTAAGCTCTTATATCTCAGGGTGTTCAACTACTTATAGTGAGTTCTGTTATAAGTAGATGTGCAAAGTCCAACCAACGTGCACAATCTTTTGTTTTAGTACTAAATTTTTACTCTACTTTTTTATATGCCAAAATTTTATTAGATCAACGTTGCTTTGTGCCAAATTGAATTACTACCAAAATTTATGACTGTTTTTGACGTTTTAAGATATATTAGCACTCACCTGGTCTATACTCCGTTCTTGGCCGCTCTAACTGCTGGCTCAAAATCCTTGTCACCGTATGCGTCTTTACACTGTTGTCCTAACTGATTGAATTTTAGTACCGCTTCCAGGTGTCGTTCTTTAATTTAGATGC
>JARFIW010000396.1:0-34553 GCA_036346225.1 Platerodrilus igneus
TGAAATTACAATTTGTATATATTATTTCTGAATTCTAGATAAGAAACCATACTCGTACCTTTTAGAGAATGTATAATGTTTTTGTATATGGTCTCCAAGGATCTTCTAAATTTAAGTAAGGGACGTGTTTATTAATGCATTCAAATATTATACTAAACACTTTGTTCTTTGAAATAAATTTAAACTTCATGATTGGTGATTAAAGTTCAGTAAAATCAATAAATAAAAGTACGTTAACACGTTGAAGGACACACGTTTGGCGTTTTGGGACTTTTTCCCTGGACCCAAAAAACTTGGGAAAATATTAAGAAATTTATTTTATAATTTTGGCATAAAATTTTGCCCAGACTTCGTTAATTCCAGTTTTTCTATTGGCTAAGTATTTCCCAAAAAGAACGCTGGGGGTTTCTGCCACTTATTTTCTTCTACATTTTTCATTTTTCAGGTCAAAAATTTGTTTAGTCTGTTTTTGTAATCTAGTATTTATAATTTAGCGCCATTTTGAACCCTTAGACGGCTGGTCAGTGATTTTCCTTTTTGTCGGTCGTAGATACAGTTAAATGCACATGTAATCAGTTTGATTTTATCCTGGACTCTATTTCCTTCTACCAGTTTTTCACTTTTCAGTAAAATATTAAGTAATCTAGTATTTATAATTTGGCGCCATTTGAACCCTTAGACGGCTGGTCAGTAATTTCCTTTTGTGGATTGTAGATATAGTTAATGCACATGTAATCAGATTGGTTTTATCCTGGCACTCTATTTCCTTCTACCAGTTTTTCAACTTTTCAGTAAAATATTAAGTAATCTAGTATTTATAATTTGGCGCCATTTGAACCCTTAGACGGCTGGTCAGTAATTTTCCTTTTTGTGGTTGTAGATATAGTTGATGCACATGTAATCAGTTTGGTTTTATCCTGGCACTCTATTTCCTTCTACCAGTTTTCAACTTTTCAGTAAAATATTAAGTAATTCTATTTATAATTTGGCGCCATTTTGAACCCTTAGACGGCTGGTCAGTAATTTTCCTTTTGTGGATTGTAGATATAGTTAATGCACATGTAATCAGATTGGTTTTATCCTGGCACTCTATTTCCTTCTACCAGTTTTTCAACTTTTCAGTAAAGTATTAAGTAATCTAGTATTTATAATTTGGCGCCATTTTGAACCCTAAGACGGATGGTCAGTAATTTTCCTTTTTTGGGTTGTAGATATAGTTGATGCACATGTAATCAGTTTGGTTTTATCCTGGCACTCTATTTCCTTCTACCAGTTTTTCAACTTTTCAGTAAAATATTAAGTAATCTAGTATTTATAATTTGGCGCCATTTTGAACCCTTAGACGGCTGGTCAGTAATTTTCCTTTTGTGGGTTGTAGATATAGTTGATGCACATGTAATCAGTTTTTTTATCCTGGCACTCTATTTCCTTCTACCAGTTTTTCAACTTTTCAGTAAAATATTAAGTAATCTATATTTATAATTTGGCGCCATTTTGAACCCTTAGACGGCTGGTCAGTAATTTTCCTTTTGTGGATTGTAGATATAGTTAATGCACATGTAATCAGTTGGTTTTATCCTTGCACTCTATTTCCTTCTACCAGTTTTTCAACTTTTCTGTAAAATATTAAGTAATCTAGTATTTATAATTTGACGCCATTTTGAACCCTTAGACGGCTGGTCAGTGATTTTCCTTTTGTGGGTTGTAGATATAGTTGATGCACATGTAATCAGTTTGGTTTTATCCTGGCACTCTATTTCCTTCTACCAGTTTTTCATCTTTAAAGTAAAATATTAAGTAATATAGTATTTACAATTTGGCGCCATTTTGAACCCTTAGACGGCTGGTCAGTGATCTTTCTTTTTGGTGGTTGTAGATATAGTTAATGCACATGTAATCAGTTTGGTTTTATCCTGGCACTCTATTTCCTTCTACCAGTTTTTCAACTTTTCAGTAAAAATTAAGTAATCTGGTATTTATAATTTGGCGCCATTTTGAACCCTTAGACGGCTGGTCAGTAATTTTCCTTTTGTGGGTTGTAGATATAGTTGATGCACATGTAATCAGTTTGGTTTTATCCTGGCACTCTATTTCCTTCTACCAGTTTTTCAACTTTTCTGTAAAACATTAAGTAATCTAGTATTTATAATTTGGCGCCATTTTGAACCCTTAGACGGCTGGTCAGTAATTTTCCTTTTTTGTGGGTTGTAGATATAGTTAATGCACATGTAATCAGTTGGTTTTATCCTGGCACTCTATTTCCTTCTACTAGTTTTCAACTTTTCAGTAAAATATTAAGTAATCTAGTATTTATAATTTGGCGCCATTTTGAACCCTTAGACGGCTGGTCAGTAATTTTCCTTTTGTGGGTTGTAGATATAGTTGATGCACATGTAATCAGTTTGGTTTTATCCTGGCACTCTATTTCCTTCTACTAGTTTTCAACTTTTCAGTAAAATATTAAGTAATCTAGTATTTATAATTTGGCGCCATTTTGAACCCTTAGACGGCTGGTCAGTAATTTTCCTTTTTGTGGGTTGTAGATATAGTTAATGCACATGTAATCAGCTTGGTTTTATCCTGGCACTCTATTTCCTTCTACCAGTTTTCAACTTTTCAGTAAAAATATTAAGTAATTAGTATTTATAATTTGGCGCCATTTTGAACCCTTAGACGGCTGGTCAGTAATTTTCCTTTTGTGGGTTGTAGATATAGTTATGCACATGTAATCAGTTTGGTTTTATCCTGGCACTCTATTTCCTTCTACCAGTTTTCAACTTTTCAGTAAAATATTAAGTAATCTAGTATTTATAATTTGGCGCCATTTTGAACCCTTAGACGGCTGGTCAGTAATTTTCCTTTTGTGGGTTGTAGATATAGTTGATGCACATGTAATCAGTTTGGTTTATCCTGGCACTCTATTTCCTTCTACCAGTTTTTCAACTTTTCAGTAAAGTATTAAGTAATCTAGTATTTATAATTTGGCGCCATTTTGAACCCTTAGACGGCTGGTCAGTAATTTTCCTTTTGTGGGTTGTAGATATAGTTGATGCACATGTAATCAGTTTGGTTTTATCCTGGGGGGGGGGGGGGGGGGGGGGGGGGGGGGGGGGGGGGGGGGGGGGGGGGGGGGGGGGGGGGGGGGGGGGGGGGGGGGGGGGGGGGGGGGGGGGGGGGGGGGGGGGTTTTTTTTTTTTTTTTTTTTTTTTTTTTTTTTTTTTTTTTTTTTTTTTTTTTTTTTTTTTTTTTTTTTTTTTTTTTTTTTTTTTTTTTTTTTTTTTTTTTTTTTTTTTTTTTTTTTTTTTTTTTTTTTTTTTTTTTTTTTTTTTTTTTTTTTTTTTTTTTTTTTTTTTTTTTTTTTTTTTTTTTTTTTTTTTTTTTTTTTTTTTTTTTTTTTTTTTTTTTTTTTTTTTTTTTTTTTTTTTTTTTTTTTTTTTTTTTTTGAACCCTTAGACGGCTGGTCAGTAATTTTCCTTTTGTGGGTTGTAGATATAGTTATGCCATGTAATCAGTTTGGTTTATCCTGGCACTCTATTTCCTTCTACCAGTTTTTCAACTTTTCAGTAAAATATTAAGTAATCTGTATTTATAATTTGGCGCCATTTTGAACCCTTAACGGCTGGTCAGTAATTTTCCTTTTTGTGGGTTGTAGATATAGTTAGCAATGTAATGTTTGGTTTTTCCTGGCATTATTTCCTTCTACCATTTTTAATTTTGTAAAATTTATGGAATGTTTACAGAAGAACAGATGCCAGGTAACGATGTAAGCATTTTAGTAGGTTCACTAAAGTTTATTAATATTTCTGCACAACTTTGAGGTACATTTATTTATGCAAATTATTTTGCACTTTGGATATAAATGATTATAACCCTCGACAAGTTTTCTGAGGGCTATAGCTCGGTAAATCGAATAATCGGTCGGTTCGTTTCTGGTTTTAAATTATAATGGGATATTAAAAAGTATAATAAGGGGATCTTCAAAGCAGTTCAAGAAATCTAAATCGGGCAAAGTTCGAAATTTGTGTAGGCTATAGAACAATTTGATTAATAAAATTATAAAATGCAGCTTATTGCCATTTCTGTATATAATTTTAAATCATTAATAAATAACAAAGAGTTCACTTTTAATTGTTTGTCTTTGATGTCAAGTCTACAGCCACTTTCAAAAAAGTTTAGTCAATGAGAGACTGGGTTTAGTGCAAAACAAAACTGTATCCGGATCAACAAATCTCCTTGAAAATATTCCTCACTCTATATGAATGGTTCCAGGTCTAGATATTTGTTACTGACAACAAGTTGTGTTTCCGATATTTCCATTATTTGTTGTAGTAGTAATATTACCTTGGGTCAAAGTTACGACAGTGAAACTAGCAGTTAAAAGTAGTGGCTGATTCTAAAAGCCGTGATTGTGAACCAGCTACACCCTATAGCATAGTATACTCTAAATTTTAAAGTTAATAAAGCATACATGAATACATAGTAATTAAGTATATTTTGTTTGCATAGCATTTTAGAGAAAACGCGAGACCTGGGGAAACTAATATTCTAGAGGCCCTTCAAAGTTTAAAATAGAATGTGTGCAAGAAAATAAAATCAAGAGTGTATAATATTCTTCGGATCATTACATTTAATTATTTCAGCAGCTATGAGCGCTAATTATTTCAAAATAGTATAAAATACGCGCTATCAGGTTATTAATGAGGGATATTGCTAGTGCATGCAGTCGTTTACACAACAAACGTGTTGTCAGTCAAACATATAATAAGTATTAAAATATCATTATCAATAAGTTATAAAAGTCATGGAACTGGTCAGTTGGTGGATGACAGGTATTCGTGTATAATATATTTCCTTCTTAGCAAACATTTTACAATAGTGTTTCTTATTCAATGCTTTGACTTAAATCTTCAAAAGCTTTAAAAATACATATTTTCTGAATATATTTGTCGACTACATTCAAACCTTATTGCTCGATTCGAAAAAGACTATATGAGATTAGTTTAGTAGTCCTTTCCTTTTTGCATTGTGTCATTTATGATTTATGGTGTGTTGTTGAAGTTTCATGTATATTTCAAGTTCTGGATATTTAGATGAAATATTATGCTGTGATTATTGTTACTAAATTACTAAGAAAATGTTTGTTAGTCCCGATATTTTAAAGAGCAAGTGCTTCCTTTACTTAATAAAAGCGCAGCAAGCGCAACAAAATCGAGGGTTATTTATTGTTTTAATTATTGTGACTGAGAGTGTCAGCGGGCAGTAAGTACAGCTAAAACTTGTCGAATTTTTGTATCTAACTCGTGCATAATAGAATAGTTAAGGCTTTTGGTCTCAAAACCTAATGGTAAGTTTATATTTTATAGTAAAGTTCAAACTGTTTCAAAACCACAAATTAGTTAAGGCATAAGTTATGTTCTTTTTGGTTCCCTTACAAAAATTTGTTATGTTTGCATGTCTATTTCAAATTCATTTCACTTCTAATACAGTAGAGCAGAAAGAGCGAATAGACTTTTTAATTTTATTAACCGCCATAAAATATAAATCAACATTGCTACGCTATTTTATTTTAATTTTAAAAAGTAAAAACAATCAGTTTGGCAAGGTCGAGATAGGGCAAATCCTCTCAGTCATATAATGCACGGTTAAAAATATGACATTTGGTGCAAAGAAGTTATTGTCGTTAATAGTATTCCATTTTGACAGGCGAATAACAATTTGGATAGAGAATATTACACAAATGGCAGCAAAATTGACAATTTATTAAAACATAAACTTTTTGTATGTCCCTGGACCCCAGAGGATAACTATTTAGTTTCTGTGGTTAAACACGGTAAGAAATCATTTTAGGCTGGTACCTAATTTCTAGATAACGCTCACCTTCAGGAAATAAAAATTTAAAGTTTCAAAAACAATGGTTAAATAGATTTTCTTGACTAACCTATACAGGGCAGCGTGGTAACGTAGCGCTTTGTAAATACTGTGTGTTCTTTTCAATCAAATTTATGGGTAAAGGCGAGGCACAGAACACAGGTGCCGTAGTGAGGTTATAAAAATGCCGTATAAATATTTAAGGACCATGAAAAATTAAAATACCATATCAAAATCGCTGTTGATGCTAATAATTTTTGTAAAGCCTTTACTAAATCACAAGATGATGTAGTATCAAGTTTAACAAATACTTAGCAGGCAGGTAGCGCCAAACCGTCAGAAAATAAAACCTGTTAACCTACAATTCTTTTTGGCCGACAAAATTTCCCTTGCGTGTAACTTCAGACTGTAGATCAATAGGTCTTAATATTCAGTGTTACAAAGAGGGTGTATTTGGCTCTTCTGCATTATCGTATTAGTGCTGATGATAAAGTGTTACTAGGACATTTACAAAATTCTACACGTAATGTAATATACCGTAGCGCTCAAATACAAAATTGCATAATATCGTAACGTGGGAATATAATTCAGAACAAGCTCGTAAAACAAATCAGTAACTCTAAAGGATTTTCTATTTCAACCAATGGAACTTCCGATGTTTCGAGAACAGCACAATTATCACTTCGCGTGCCATATTTGGATGAAAATCGATCAATACGAGAAGATTTTATGGAAATTGTTTCAGTAAAAGAAACGACAGGTGAATATTTGGCTGTAGTTATAATTGATTTGTTGAAAACTTTAAGAATCAAAATGAATTATCTTGCTGGACAAGGCTACGACGGAGCGGCGGTCATCTCTAGCAGTTTTAAAGTAGTACAGTCTATTATTGAAAGAGTACTGAGAATCCTATATGTGCATTATAATGCTTATGCATTAAATTTGGCAACAGCTCAGTCTAGTCAAAATTAATATATTAGTAATTGTATAGGAATAGCTAAGTCCGGCGGAAACGTTTTAGAAATTGCTTAAAAGAATAGAAATTATAAAACAAATACAGCAAAATATTTGTCAAATTCTAAATAGCAAAAACTTACCGCTATGTGTACAATCAGGTGGGTTGAAAGCCATAACGGCCTTTGCGTTTTAAATAAATAGATCAACTGCCTGTGGACTCCTTTGACCGAAGCGTCAAATCTAGATGTTTCTTGAAGGCTAGGCAACATTTAAAGTGCATAATCACGGGAGAATTTGTTGTCGGTATAGGTGTTTCTGACTATATATTTTCACAAAAATAACCCTCCGTAAACTTTTGCTAACAGCGGAATGCAATTTATCTGCCGCGCCCGGCTATATTGATGACATAAAAAACTATAGTAACATCTAGTACAAACAATTCGACGTTTGAAAAGTTTTTCTCAGTCAGAACTTCTATTAGAAAGTATTCTATGACATAACTATCCCTAGATTAACGTCAAAACAAAAACGGCGTAAAGGTAGTTCCTTCGAGCCCAGACCATTATTACAGAATATCAGTCGTAATCCCTTTTTTGACGAACTTTTAACATAGTTTGATTCACGGATTTTAAATCATAAAATGTTATTAAAGCTTTAGGTTGCATTTTGCCTAAGCAATGTGTAAACTTAGACTTTAATGATGCTATTGTGGAACAGTTAGAAATATATAAACAATTATTTTATAAAGATACTTCACTTAGTGAACTAAATATTTGGAAGACAAAGGGCAAGAGGTACAGACTAAGATGGAAATAGGAAAGACAGACGAAACATACAAACTAATTAGAACGAATTTTAGGGATATAAAACCGTATAGCAAAAATATAAGGGACCAAGGAAACGCCATTATAGAAAATGTACAGAAAGTGGTTAGATGGCAAGAATATATATAGGAATTTATATGCAGGAAAGGAATTAACAGGAATCAGACATTGAAAAGAGACTTGGATATTTTATACTTAGAAATGAGTTTGAATTAGCGTTAAAGGGTCTGAAAAATGGTAAGGCGCCGGGTACAGATAAGGTGCAAACATACACTTTAAAAGCCGCTGGACAAGCAGTAACAGAACGTCTCTTCCAAATTGTAAGCTATATGTATGAAGCAGGGAGATAGCCAAAGATTTCAGACGTAGCATCATAGTCACTATACCAAAAAGAGAGGCTTGGATAGATTTGAAAATTTTCAAACAATAAGTTTGAAAGTACACGTGTCAAAATTTACTAGAATTGTACAAAGAAAATGAAAAACGCGCTGAAGAAATACTAGGAGAAAATTTATTTGGGTTTAGGCAAAATAGGTGAACACGGTGCTATTTTAGCTCTCAGGGTGATCATGGAGATAACAATGGAAAAAGGTGAAAGCATGTATACAGGATTTGTAGATGTGGAAAAGCATTCGACAATGTAAAATGGAAAAAATGTTCGAAATACTCAAAAGATTGGATTGAATTTCAGTGATAGACGGATAAATAAATATTGAATATATATTGTAAAATCTGTCGTTTATGTATTCCAAGTATCACAAATACATATTTATAAAATATTTGAGGTATCAGAGAACTCAAAGAAGAGTGTAATTTTGCAATTATTAGCAATAAATTCCCTAAACAAAATTTGCAAAATAATACAAATTATTAATTAATACCGTAATATAAACGAAACAAATTAAAACACTACATCATCACCATCTACAACACAACCTACACCTATACAGAAAACTTACATACAATATTAATTTTTAACAAATTCACAGGCACTTGTAAGAAACAAAATAGTCAGTTTCTGACTACTCCTAAATTGTAAACAAAAAACAAATATTCTTAAAGAAATAAGACAATGAATTACAAATCCACTTCAAAACTTTTTTAATGCAACACGATGCAGCGGTTTTTATGTACTGTATCAAATTCATTTATTGCGCTTTCTATATCTAGCTCTTTAACTATGGACCCTTCAATATTAATTATTGCTAAATATTCTAGTCGATCGTTTTTAAACGTCTTAAACAAGAAAAGGTACGTTCGCAAGCAGCACTTGACACGGGGATCATAACAGCAATTACTGCAATTTTAAACGTTTCATTGAAAACAATTTTATATGCTTTAAGCAGGCCAATAAAATTTAAAATTGTTTTTATTATAAATTTGTTTTGCGTATTTGGTAAAATTTTGAGTTCAGCTTCCAACGATTCCAAATTTATTTGTAGTGTTTGGCCATCGGCAGCAGATGTTCATAAACTAAAAAATTTACATTTTAAGGGTGAAGAGAGCCACTGGATACGATAATGTTGGAACACTGTTCAAATCGTTCATTGAGTTCTGATAATACAGCGTCCAATACCAGTAAAAACATGTTTATTTTACAGTAGTTTATGACTTCACTTTATTGTTTGTTTTGCACCGAAGTCACTTCCTCTATGATGTAATTTTGATAGTTTTGCGGTAACGTTCTATTCCGCTCACTTTTGTTGCGTTTTCTTGCATAGACTGAGGAATATTAATTTTATTTCCGTTACACATTTTATAACTTGGAATATAAGTTTGCATATTCGTTGAAACCTTAATATGTTCTCCATTCTTTAAATGTTATTATAATAGACATTATCAGATCATTACTTGAACTTAGGTCAGCTGTAACTTTTTGCAAATAATCACTAACACCTTTGAGTACTAACAAAATTTTCGAAAAAGGACAAATATTGAAAACAAATTCGAAATTTATCTGATACAACAATCCAATTGCCTAGGCAAAATGATTGATCCCTCATTAATCAATAAGTTGAGTAATACTAATATTTTGCTTAAATTTTTTTTTTACACTTAAACATGCAAAAACTTGGGCTGACCATCTTGTATAATAAATTTTCTTTAATTCTAATAATCGTCGTCTGTTTGGATGAAGTCTTTTTTGCAAGTCAATAAATCTCGCATAAACAGTCCATTGCGAAATAAAAACATACAGAGTTTGTAATAAATTAAAAAACTTATTGCTCTTACCAGCCTTTTTGCAGAAATCCGTTATAACCAAGTTCAACCGATGATTATAGCAATGTACATAAATTGCTTGATTAACCTCATACCTAAAAAGTTTTTGAACTCGGTTGTTCCTACCATTCATTACATTTGCACCATCATATGTCTGTGCTACGATTTTCAAGTCTACATTTAGTCGGGCTAATATCTCCTTAATATAAATAAGCAATGAACCTAGCATCTAACTTATTTGCAGCTTTGAAACCTATAAATCTTTTATAGATTGTCCATCTAAATAATACCTAACCACAACTAAAACTTGTTCAATTTTTGTGACGTCTTTTGTCTCGTCGCACATTTTTGAAAAGCAAATTACGTTCTGGAGGTCTTTGCGTATCCTATCTAGTATCATCTTTGAAAAAATTAACAGAATTTTATTCTAAACTCTGGCTAGTATATTTAGCGTTTGCTGCTATCCCTTCACCAAGTTTTTCTTAACTATCTCATGATACTTCCTGAAAAGTTTAAGAAGTTCTCTAAAATTACTCCTATTAGAGTTTCTACAGTTTCAACATCCTCTTTCAGCAATATTCTGAAGGCCCGTATATCGCATAATGTCGACGATTACTCCAACATATATTCGGTTTTCTTTAACGAAGTTCAAATGTGCTTCACTTATTTGTCCGACTACTGCGGTGGCAGTACTTGGTGATTTAATGGCTTTATAGGACGACATTTAACGAATAAATGTTTATGTTCTAAACTATTTTCGTGTTTTTGTCCAGCATCTTTATTCAATGCGTTTTCCAATTATTAAGCCCTATTCCTACAAATACTGGATTAGAGTCCTTTTTTTAAAATTTGTAAAAAAAATTGGACCCGGAACACCACAAAAAAAAAACAAATTAAACAAATTTGATTTAATTTTCCAACCAAAGGAAAAGAGTTTTGGTTTTTACCCAACTTTTAATTAAAAAAGGTTTTTTGGGGCCTTAAAATTTTCTAAACCAACTAAAATTTAAGTTTGGGCCTGGGTTAAAAGTTTAAAAAATTAAAGGGGGCCTGGAAAAAATGGGGGCCCTAAATTTACACTTTTTTTTTTTTTTTTTAAGATTTAACAGTTTCCTTGGTAATTTTACCAACGAATGTAAATTACGTATTGAAAATTCAAATTGAAACTTTTTGTTGAAGAGTTTTCAAATATTTTAAAAGTTCAAAAGGAAAATTATTTGAGTTTTAAAAATTAAATTGGTATATTTTGGAAGGACAAATATAAAGTTTAGTTCATTACACTAACATATAATGATTGGTAAATCACTAATTTAATTCACTAGCTGATGTTTTTGATAATAGGTTCTTTTGATTGTTTATGTAGAATTTCATTTTTTGATTTTTACAGCTGGAACGAAAATAATTACTAACAATGTTTTTGATTCATTTAAAACTGTTTACGCAATCAAAAAGGGCTTTAAAGTAAAAAACAATTAAAAAAGAGAAGAATGAATAAAGAAGATAAAATTAAAGAAATCCGTATTAAAATAAATCGAAGAGGTTTTTAAAAACTTTAAAAATTTAAAAGCCAAAACTACTTGAGCAAAATATCTGGTCATTCAAAGTTTAGAATGAGCGTGCATGATATTTAAAATTCCAAAAGTTCAATTACTAATATTACGAAAACTATTAAAAGGGATTCAAATAAGATATACAAAAATAGACTTTTTAAACAAATATACAGCATCAATATTACCCACTTTAATTTAATCGTCCGGTTTGAGGTAATCCCAAAAGGGATTCACAATGGGTCAGGTATTATCAGTCCGGAAAATGGCGCAATCCCTTATATCCGGTTGATTAGTAACTGACCACCCAAATACCTCCAAGGTTTGTATTAGTAAAATTATAAAAAAATCAAAAAATAAAATTTTTATGGGTTAATTTAAAATTAAAATAATTTTTATGAGGATAATAAAAATTTGGAAATGTAGTGCACGCAGTAGCTATGTATCAGAAATGTTTTCTAAATAAACCAGTAAAAGTTTGTAAAGTTATGATCCAGCCATATGAATGTGATATATCATAGCATTCTAGAAAATTAAGGCTTTCCAATGATGTGTATATCAATATAGAGTACCATTTGAACTTCAAAATCACCCCCCCTTAACAAAGGGTGCAATTTTTTTCCATATTTATTATAATATATTATATTATAATATATATTGTAGTGGTTTTAAAGGGTAAATCTAATAAACAAAGTACTTTCAAAACACCCTGTATAAAGGAAACAACCAGAATGTACGTGCGAAATTTATTCCAAGTTTATTTTTAAGTAACAGGTATTAACAAACTTTACAAATAATGAATAAAATTTAGTTAGGTTCGTAAGGAAAAATGCTAGAAACCAATGCAATTAATTTATTAATTTAATTGAACGGTTATTTACGTATAATATGCATAAAAGCGTGTAAAAATCAATAATACCAAGGTGAAACGCGTTGCTAACAAACAAATATATTGGTGGGGATGAAATACGATGAAAATCCAACTCGTAAAAATGTTATTTAAAACGCTCGTTAAAATTAAACACGTGCAAATTTTTAAATGTCCAGTTCCATTTATTTTTGTAGATAACAAACAAGGTTAAAAAAATATCGGGTAAACGGTTGAATGTTTTCCCATTAAACGCTAATGAGCGGTTATTTAAAGCACGTAATTTTGGGGTCCACATGGAGTTGTAGAACGCGGTCAGGAATATCGATTCTACCACTCAAACAAGGTGAGAAAGAGACGTAAAATATGCATAAGCAAGAGACAGCGTTAGTGTATGCGGGATATGTGAAACGTCAATGCATAGACTATTGGTCGATATCGTTAGTCGCACATCAGGCAAGACACGGGAATATTGAATATTAGTTTTCAGAAAAGATCGTAACGACGCGCCGAATTCGATTCGTAAAAAAATGTTAGAAGCCCAATTAATTTATTAATTTAATTCAACGGTTATTTACGTATAATATGCATAGAAGCGTGTAAAATCAATAATAAAGGTGAAACCGTTGCTAACAAACAAATATATCGGTGGGGTTGAAATACGATAAAAACCAACTCGTAGAAATGTTATTTAAAACGCTCGTTAAAATTAAACACCTGCAGATCTTTAAATGTCAAGTTCCATTTATTTTGTAGATAACAAACAAGGTTAAAGAATATCAGGTAAACGGTTGTTTTTCCCATTAAACGCTAATAAGCGGTTATTTAAAGCACGTAATTTTGGGGTCCACATGGAGTTGTTGAACGCGGTCAGGAATATCGATTCTACCACTCAAACAAGGTGAGAAAAGACGTAAAATATGCATAAGCAAGGGACAGCGTTTTAGGCGGGATTTGTGAAACGTCAATGCATAGACTATTGGTCGATATCGTTAGTCGCACATCAGACAAGACACGGGAATATTGAATATTAATTTTCAGAAAAGATCGTAACGACGCGCTGAATTGAGGATTTACAAATCGGTTAAACCAAAATTTTAAGAACGTGTTGTTGTAAATGAAGAACTTTGCGTGAAATGCCCAGAGGTGGCATTGGAAATTGTATAAATACCTTTTCAAAATATAATAAAAGCCCTTAGTATTTTGATCGCTTGAGACTACGTATGTAAGCTACCACGAGCTTGTAAGTATAGAAATTATTTTAAATTATATAACATGGTGTTAGCCTCATAATTTGTACCAATTGTGACGAGTTTACATTTTTTTATTGAGGTATCCATACATTTTTTTTAACAAGCTCGTGTACTGACGTTATGTAACGTGGATAAAATTAAATGATTATGAAAACCGTGGAGGCAGCGCAAGCAGCTCAACTTAAATGGGGTTCTTCTACTAATAGCTAGAAGCAGCCTGCAGAGCAGAAAGAAGCAAATATACGGCTTCGTCAACGGAGCAGAGATCTTCTAGAAATTCCAGGTAACGCTTTGAAATTGTGTTGTTATAAACTATGAAACTATGAATATTGGGTGACGTATGGAGTGAATTTTGAAGGTATTGTATTAGTTTGCGTATTGAAAATAATACGTATAACTAACTTTATTATTTTTAAATAGAAATTTGAAGATGTATATAAAGCTTATTAACGTTCCATCAGGAAGTTAAATTTTGTAAAGAGTACATGGGTTTGTTTTTTGCTTATTGTAAGAGTATGCGAAGTATAAGGGCATACATTATTTATAATTAACTGGGTTATCATGAGCTCACCATACTCCAGAGTTTAGAGATTTAAAATAAATTGAAAGAAAGAATGAGAAATAAGATATTATTCAGGGCCCATTTACCCGGGAATATTCTATGTGTTTGATAATTTAAATTAAAATACAGGACATTACAAAATAGAATTTATGGAGGTGTAACTTGATCACTGAAAAGTGGATAATATTGAATTTTATTTGTAAATAGTGATAAATAAAAGATTGTATGATTGGTGTATTTTGTGGTTTTATTGAAAGTGTGCGTGAACGATGCAAAGCATGATAGTGAATCTAGATATCCAAGAGGAGGTCCAACTGAGCTAGCGGGAAGCAGTTGAAAAAGCAATTCAACCGAAAAGAGAGGAATCTGGGAAAAATTAATTTTGAAAATTTTTCTATTATTGAAATTTCGAGTTTTAAAATTTAATAAAATTTTCGAATATATTTTTTTGGTGAGGCGTTTACCGAGAAAAATATATAATAGGCAATGTCTTTTTAGGAAAAATTGCCGTTCATATAATATAATTAATTATTAATTTATTAAGTCCCCAAAAGGTAGCTTATCTAAATTCACATTTCAGCAACAATAACAAGTCCATAACGGTCATAAAACTATAAGAATATCAATGCAAGCTGCAGTCATTTTAAATTTCAATTAAACAGACGCATTCAATTTTGCATGCTAAACTCTGGTATGCTCATCCAGCAAAATTACAAAAATGCTTTATCCGTTTTAAACCCCAGTTCCACAACTTAAAAGGCTCCAATTAAAATGCAGGTGGTTAAAAACCCTTCCCTAAAATCCAAGAGATAAAATTTTGCACACAAGACTATAGTATGTTCGTTACAGAAAAATTGAAAATTTTGTTTTTTCAGTTTGACGCGCGGCCCTCACGGCTAACCTTAATTGGGGTGTGGTTGGTTAATGAAGACCAAAATGATGAAACCCGCTATACAACCTGGCTTTGTATTGCTCAATACAGGAATATTTTAAAACTGAATTGTTAACAGGCCCTTTGCAAAGTTTAAAAGAACTTAATTGGGAGGCGTGGTCAAAGGCAGTTCCTGGGTACCTAGGTAGATGAAATTTAGCATAAGTCATGGTCTGATATTTGTAACGCAACTGTAACACTATCCTAGACCGAGCTTTATATTTTGTAACGATACTTTCTACCCTACCTCCCATTTTTAATTTTTTCCTTAAAAACACCAAAAGAAAAACACCCGGCCATACTTCTTTCTGTGTAATAGATAGTTACAATACTTTTTCGTCGATTGTTCTCTATTTATTCGAGTTAGTTACAAAATTCTTTAGTCGACCGTACTTTAATAAAATTAAGAACACAATATGTTATTTAGTTGTTATTTAAGAACTAAACAAAAGACAAATTGAACTATGCACTTATTATAACTATTATTAGTTTAGCTTTCTTTGTTTTCTTTTTAGAGGTCACTATGCATCATTTTGTTAATACATTAATGAACATCACCTGGTCGAGCATTAAAAAATATATGTAGTTCAAACTAAATAGATAATTCCTTTGCGTTTATTAAACATTACTTAAAATACATACATTGATAAACACAATTGAGTAATTATTTATTTCCATATGTGTTATATACCAGTGTTTTATTCGTACCCAATCACTGTTCTCAAATAAGTTGAATGTTTGTTTAAAAATTCCATACATTCTTGCTTTTTGATGCTGTGTTGTATGGGATGTAGCTTTTAAAGAATTCTAAAACAATTTTCTTTCTTTAGTCGACCACCAATTTCTTACGGAACCCTTGGTACTATCAGAATTTCTGACACGATGCATTTATTGTACAGAATTACATCCATTGTAGATTTCACTCTCAAGCTATGGTTGTTCCAATGGGTTTGATGCCGCTTGACACTAGACGGCCGTCGCTAGCGCAAAGTACTCTGGTTCAGTTAATTGAATCAATCAGTCCTCTTCTTCGTATTCAACAAGATCGTCAGTAATTTGAATATCTGGAAGATTTTTCTTTAACTCCATTCCTCTTCCGGCATTTAATAATAGTAAAACTTTTGCAACCTTCGGTGTTTGATGAATGTTTTCTGAAAACCTAAAAATAAAATTCTGTAAATATTTTTTAATATACCTGCACAATCGTATCAATTTTTACAATCACTAATTAAACAAGGTTTTTGCTTGACCCCGACAAAGAACGTCGACGTTTATTGAAGCGAGCGATAAAACTAAAAGCTCGCATTGTCTATAGCAACCAATAAATAAGCGTCTCAATTTAATAATTGTCAAATCTGACACATTGCAAGATTTTTCACTGTTAAATTTATAATAAAGTTAGTGAATAAAAATAGTTCTACCTTAGTAAGTAGCTATAGGAAAATTTCTATATTATAACGTGATAAGGAGATTACAAGAGGTGATTGAAACCCAACTTCCATAAATAAAACCCCACGCAATTAGAAAGGAACTGGAAAGAATAGAAAATTTTCGAATATTCATTGTTTCACCCTGTATAAACTGTACAAGCGTATTGTAAATTCAAAGCCATTAAAATGCAAAGCAAAATACAATTCCGTTTGTGTAAACAATCATTTTAAAGCATTGTAATACAAAAATCTATTTAATCATGTTAAATAATATGAATTTATTGCCCTCATTCATTAAAATACTAGCTATATTAGTAAACAAATCAATCTGGACAAAAAAGCAATTAAACACTTTGTTATTTATTTAATAAATAATTACCACGTGTGTAAAATATTCGCGTAAAACAATGCAAATCTTAATGCATTTGACAAACAAACCCTTATTAAATATGTGCCTAAAATATGCATTAGAACACATTTTATTTGTAAATAGTAAAATGTAATCGTTTTGCATTTACAAAGAATAAATAAAGCAATTAAAGCTTTAGTTACTTAGCTAAATTGACTATCGTATAACATTTTAAAAAAACATGTTCCAGAAGCTTGGGAAGAAACAGAAAAAATGCGTCATATGTACTGAGAAATCATTAATAGTTAAATTAATAAACACCCTACTTAAGAAACTCGCGCTATCATTAAAAAGGCATAAAATCAATTTTATTGCCTTCGCATTACTACTAGATAGGATGCAACACCATGATAAACTCCTTACGTTGGACAAAGATTAACATTACCTTTTACTACATATATAAATCACGGTTTGACACTAATTAGGTCATTAAACCGGGGGAGTTCCAGGAAATATTACATCAGGTAGACGACAAAGATTCGAATAAAATAGCGTAAAATTGAGAATCAACACGTACTTTGATAATTTTAATATAAAATCCGGAACTTTATTAGTAATTTATTCATTAATTCGCGTCAACAAGCAATTTGTAGGAGTTTCAGTTTACAAAATCGAGGATAAAAAATTTCATTAATTTACGATTTGTCATGTAAGATTTTAAACATAATTAGATGCAGTAATTTGATTTGCAAAAATACAATGGAAATTCAACGTTCTTCGATACCAAAGCTACTCTAAAGTTAAATAAAATAGAAGATGCACTTTTGGTAACTGATGTCGTAAATGGAGATTTCAAATAATATGGAAAATCTCGTAAGCTAGTTTTTGACATCAATTTAAGAATGAATGTAGAAGGTATTTAATAATGTTAATTACAAATTGGATAAGTACTATTGGATTTCGCAAGTATTAATTTCAGATTTTTTTGTTTGTGATTGCTATTTGAGTTTTTTGTCATTTGAATTTAAGGCAGAATAAGACTTAATCATATAATTTTTGTAAGGATATTTACCAGAAAGTTTTAGAGTCAGAATTCGAAACATTTCGACCTTTAAATAGACTATCTGTCAAGACTTTTTGGTCAAACACAAGCGTGGGAGTAAGAGACCAATAAATTATCCACAAGAGAAGAGATTTGCTTTCTGTACATTTTAACCAAGACTAGGCGAGGAACATTTTAATAATTAAGTAAATAGGTACTTGTTAGGAATAATCTTGTTTGAAGAGTTATGGTAAACTGTTCTGTATTCTTTCTATGAAAACAAATTGTTTTTGAATGTATAGATGCCCTTTTTTTTTCAAAAGATTGTTGGTAAAAAAAATTTAAGTCAGTAATTTCAAATTTACAATTTGCTGTACCGTCACAGCACTAACATAGCAATATAATACGAACAATAATTTATATTAGTGCCCTCAAATAATTACTGCACCCTCTTCGCGTAACGCCATAACCGTCATTTTAGAGCAATAATGTAGTACTTTTCAATTATAATATGTAAATGACTATTATAGAACTTAAAAGCGATCTCTATCGCACTAATGTTTTAAAGATCGCTACAACAACATAAAAGCTTTTCATTTATTGGCCAAATTATAGACACATGTTAATTGTAAATATTTTAAAATCAATGAACTATTGATCATTTCAAATAAATGATGTGTATTCGAGTTCCAAATTAAACATTCATTTTTCAAGTTGCACTGCAGGTACGAAGGTAAGGTGAAAAGTTCTCGGCCCGACACAGAGATGGCGTTCCAATCAGCAAAAATTTGTGCTTCCCGCCTGCGTGCACTTATCATTAGTTTGTATGACAATTTTCAACTTGCTATCTCAAGTAGTTTGTTTAACAACAAGCAGACGTCTTATGCGTATTTCCTTAAGATGGATAAACTTGAATATCGTGCGGTCATACAATTCTTCGTTTTGGACGGATTAACCCCTCAGGAAATTCATCCGACGTTGACAAAAGTTTACTGAGACTCTACCCCTTCCCTGTCAACCGTTAAAAAGTGGGCAGCTGAATTTAAACGTGGTCGCACGTCTATCGAAGAAGACCCACGTGAAGGAAACCAAAACCGCAACCACACCGGTCGAAAAAGTGCATGATAGGCGAGTGAAAGTGAAGGAGATAGCTGAGGCTGTAGGGATATCGGACGAAAGGGTGCGAAACAGGTACACTTGCTCGGCCATCCCCTGTTCCCCTGATTTGGCGCCCTCAGACTTCTATCTGTTCCCAAACTTGCAGAAATTTGTTTCTGGGAAGCGCTTCACACTTCCAGATCCTCACTTCCGGGAAGGAATACTGATGTTGGAGAAACGCTGGATCAAGTGTGTTGAAGTTAAGGGGATTATGTTGAAAAATAAAATCTTTTTTTACTAAAATTTGCAATCTTTATTGTAGCCGAGAACTTTTCACCTTACTCTCTTAGATTAAAAATTTCGTATGGTGCTCGATTATAAAGGCCTTTAAAGGGCATTCCACTTCGCGTCATGATCTAAAACGCTGTCACGTGCTTTTAAAGACTCACTTATGAAGTTGTATATCATACTGGGGATTTTATATAAGACTACAGCATATGGATAAGCAAATTGGCCATTTGATGCAAATGTTGGTTAGAAAGCAATAATTGGTGTAATAATAGTTGCGTCGTCGCAAGTGGATTTCCAATTCGTGTTCACTGTTTTTGTACCTATAGCTATGTGGTAAAGTGAGAAGAATTTTTTTTTTTTTTTTGCTATACTATATTTAAAAACACCTATAGCAGTTTATGTCAAAAAAATAAACATTGAAACGAAGAACAAATACCAATATTTGATGAATAGGTATAAAAATTATAATTTTCTGGCACATAAATGTCTGATAATATATAATATAGAATAAGAAAGTTACAATTGTTTTCTCAAATTATAAGCTACTTGTTTGCACAATTCAGATTTTTAAAGCAATGGCTGGAGCATATCCTATTGGATTTAAAACAATTACATCTTTTATATTTGTGTGATATCTGTTTTGGTTTCTGAAATACTCAAGTGTGTACACAGTTCAGTTTAATTTTTATTGTTTAAACAAATTGTATCTTTATTTACATTTTCTGAAGGTTGATTTATTTATTTATCAGCATTTCGTAATTTGATTTGAATTATGATTTAAATATTAAAAATATGTTGATATAAATCATTATTTAAATGAAAAAAATGGGTTGATTTATATTATAATTAAAATCTGATTAAAATCGGTGCAACCCTGATTATTATTATTTTTTATAAATTTATTATTATTATTATTATTATTATTATTAGATGTAGAACAATACCCACTGTTAATATTTTCTAAAGCAACTGTACTCCAAACCTAAGATTAAAGACATCGCGAGTAATTTTAACAAGCAGAATGCATGATTTTAAATACCATGTTTGAAACTTTGATGCCTTAGCTGTATGAATTTACGTATGAATAACGTTAATCATGCGACAACGTTTTGATGGAAAACTAAAGGTTGACAAATACTCATGAACGTTTAGGAATCAGACAGTTCTTCTTAATCATGGCTGATTAATTGTTAAAAATTTGTTCAACTTTAATAACCCTTGAAAGAAAAGTAAAACGCGGTACTGTAATTTAGAGCGGATTCATCAATGTGATAAGATACCATAAGTAAGATATTCACAGTCTCAGTTGCATTATACGAAATTTTGTTGAACTGCAAAATAATTCTTCATTAAAAATTGTTACTGATTCTATTTAATAAAATAATTAGTATAGTTAAAAATTTAGTATCGGAAAATTGGCTGTATTTTTATATTTATGTCTACAAACGCTTAATCAACAATTTTACTGGAATGTACTCTAAACTCGTATCAAATACCATGATAAATAGAAAACACAGTATGTAGCGGTGTTCGCTGTTATAGATTAAAAAGTGTCGAGAAAGGAGAATCTTAGACAAAATCTTACCTATAGTAGTGGAAGTATGGTTTATAAAAACAGTACAATTTCTTGCTAAAACTGATTACCTTAATAAAACAGAGTTTTACCTACTATATGAAAGCTTTTAAATATAACTACCATTACTTACCAAAATTGTCGCATCTGATTACAGGATTATTGTTCGACCTTCCAATCTACAAAAGTCAAGTTAATTAAAGACCACCATATAAACCACTTCTTACTTACTAAAGCTGTTTCCTTATCTTCATCCCTTAAACCACTAGTGGACTCCCATTCTGGTCGTAGAAGAAGATTGTTATTGGTACTTAAGCACATTAACATTATATTCTTGTACCTGGTAGTCATCGTTAAGACTTTTTGATTTTCACATTCACTTAACAACGCATGTAAACATACGACAAAGCAGACAAGGTAAGGCGAAAGTCTAATTCAAGCCCACGATGCAAGTGTAATAAAATATAATATAAGATTGAGCTTTACAATGATAAAATGCTGTACACAAACGCGGCAACGGTGTCGGGCATGAGAGCATCGGTCAAACATCATTTCTGTATATAATTGGGTTCAGGAAAATGGTTTAACTTCCTGGATCTAGCAGAGATAGGTATTTATCGAAATTCCATATTTTGAAAAAATCATTTCCCCTCTATAGCGTCTTGTCGAGTGCTTGTTAAAAACATTCTAATTTAGTGAGATATACATTTAAATTATTGGTATTTCTGCAGGGTCTTAGGGCGTCTGCAAAACATCATTGGTCTAGTAACGTCGATTGGATCCGTATATATATATATATATATATATATATATATATATACATATATGCACATATATATATATATGTATATATATATTACTCAAATTTAGACCAGGGTAGAAAATTAATTAAGGATATCAAATAATTTTAATCACCCTATATAAAAAAACAAATAGAAATTACGTGCCAAATTTATATTAATTAATTCAATTTTAAGTAACGGGTATTAAACAAAGTGTACAGATAATAATTAATATTTAATTAGTATTCGCTAAAAATTAAAGGGTAGAAGTCAATGCCATTCATTATTATTTTAATTGGAGTTAATTGAACCATTAGTAATATATAATAAGCATCAAAGCCTGTGAAAATCCAAGGTTGGTAACAAACAGCTAAAAGGAAGGTTTAAATACCATGAAACAAAGCTAGGAGAATTATATTTAAAACATTCATTAGGAGCGCACACCTGCAAACTTTTAAATGTCAAAGTTCTAATAAATTTGAATAGATAAACATGCAGGTTCTACGTATATTAGAAACGGTTGGATGTTTTAGCAGGAAATGCTAGATGAGGGGTTATTTTACTTAGGTAGGAATCCACGTGGATTTAAATAGCAGATAGTAAAGAATATCGATTTGTACCACTCAGACCAAGGTAGAAAGGGACGGATAAAAAGCGTAAAGCAGGGACACGGATAATAGAAGGCGTGATTTGTGAAGTTTCACTAGGGCTACAATTGGTTGAAATAAGATGCAAACATGAGAGGGGAAAGTATATCAGTTGGTGTGTAAAATTAATTAGTTGTTCTCAGACGTGGCGAGCCGTGTAGAAATTTCTTAGATTTTCAACTTGGACGTGTGCAAATTTTAGTAGAATTGCTGTGCCGAGCCGTTGAAAGGGAAAATAGAATGCGAAATTCTAAAAGTTGTCCGTTACGGGACAAATTCGACTTGCAAGCGGGCCATTATATAAACCCGTGCTAATAGGTGTTTCACTCTCTTAGATTTTTGATTTTATTCGATACTTTAAACAATTCTCTCTTTATTTTTGATTTTATTCGATACTGCAAGCAGAATACGTGCTACGATACAAGTTATTATGCATTAGTGCACTTAGAGAAGATAGATAAGGTAATAAAGTCTAGTAATATTTGCGGGTATTACTGTACCAATTATCCAAATTGGTAGCGATAAATAAATACATTGAAGTATGCAGTTTTTAGTATAGCGTGAACGAATTATGAATTTCTTTGCTATTTTGTTCGAGAGTGAGTAATCAAGTGTTATTCGTAAACGTGATTGGATCCACAAAACAAGATTTAGATATACATAGATGAGTTGCTCAGACGCCCTGAAACAATTTAGACGAATGGTGGTGTAGAAAAATTTTAAAAGCGGTCAGAATCTGAAGCCATAAACATAAACCAGCTGGAATGGTGGGATGAGCAAGTCCGATGTACATTGAAGCCACGAGTGCAGTATCCTTTAGGTAAATTATGCATTTTGTTCGATCTTAGATGTTTTGGTGTGTGTTAATTATCTTTATAATTTGTTTGATAAAAAAATATACAGTAGTAAATTTGTATAAACAACAAATTTTTAGTTTTACGGTAAAATTTTCTTGTATAAGTAGAAAGGAGTATTTATCAGGTTTATGTTTTGGATTATGATGAAAATTTGGAGCTCAATTAGACTAACCTGTTAAATTAACGTAAAGGGATGGGAGATGCTCCCTTTTATTCAGACTCAGGTCTGCACATATTGTTAACTTAATTAGTATGCATCCTACAAGGACTTTAATTCTGAATGCATATTAAAATGATGACAAATTTAAACTTGAAATTTTATGATACTGAAATTTATGCTGAAATTTAATTTTGAAATTTTAATGTATTATGAATATTGATGTAAATAGAGTTAACGTTGATGTTTGTGGTAGGAATGTGTTTTTTTTTTTATGAATGAGGATGAAGGTTTTAACTAGGTGAGCAGCCTAGGCGGAAAGAGGAAAGAGGCAATTCAACGGACAAGAGAATCAAAGCAAATCTAGGCGCCCAATTCGAGAGGCTCGAAAGTTTTTTTTTTACTCTGGTGAGGCTTTTTGTAGGTTCCACAGCATTTTATGACGGCCCAACGCTGGGGCTCGATTTAAAAACCGTAGTTCCCAAATTTTGGTGAGGATCACAACATTTTATATATATATATATATATATATATATATATATATATATATATATATATATATATGTACTTAATCACTCCATAACATGGTATATTCAAATATGTGTGAATTTTTAATAGTTTAAACAATAGTATTATGGTAGAATATTTTTGTTAAGGTTCAGAAGATCCATCTTTACAAATTAAATTATGGTAATTATTCATAGGTCCATCTTGGTAATTTTTTAATTTATGGTATTCGGGTATTTTATATGTGTAAATTTTCCATTACGTTTCTCTTGTTATTGTTTTCAGTGTCTAAAATATCTGCATTATTAAAATTAAATTGGTGTAAGTTGTCAATTGCATGAGAAGCAAAAGCAGTACTTTTTTATTATTAGTTTTTATTGTATATTTGTGCTTATAAATTCGTTTACGAAGGTATTGTTTACTATTACCTATGTATACTCTAGGACATTCTGTGCAGTTAATTTTCTAGATTTTATGTCTTATTGTTGTTCGATGGGTAGAAATAGTTTGGTGAAAAAATTTTTAAATGAGTAGTTTGGTTTATGAATTACAATGCGTTATATTTTGAAGACAGTTTTCAATTTTTCAGAGAGTCCTGTGGTATACATAATTCCAATTCTGGTTTCTTTAGCTGTTTTATTTTTATTTTTATTATTGTAGATTTGATGTTTTTGATTTTATTGTTGGTTTATATACCGAAACGGGATAACAATTACTTTTGACGAAAAATAATTGTCCTTAAACTTGATGATTGTTACAAGAAGCAACTACAGGTGCGGTTTTGCAATATTCTTAACAAATGTTAATTGTGCGAAAGAATTTACTGGAAAACTATTAATTTGGCAAATGTCTAAGTGTTGTGAGATGTTAGTAGCCGCAGGTTACTTAACTCCCTTCACATACCACTGAATATGTATGAAGTAGGGTATGTATTTAGAAAACTGTAGAAGGGGAACCGAGCTGTATCTAGGCTGTGGGAATTTCAGGTAAATGTGCAGGTTAGTTCAGATACAAATCAATCAAGGTACGCGTCCAACCAGTTCCACGAAAAAAGTAATTGCACTTAAATCTGATGATTATTATAAATAAGTACAGGTGATGGTTTTGCAATATTTTCAATTAATGTTGATTGTGCGATAGGATTAACTGGAAAACTATTAATTTGGCAAATGTTCAAGTGTTAGAGGATCTTGGTAGTCGCAGGTTGCTTAACCCCCTTCACATAATACTGAATATTGGTGAAATAAGATATATATTTTTAAAACAACAGAAGCAAAAACGTGCTGTATCTAACAAGAAAGAGCACCGGTTATGTTCGAAGACAACAAAAACAAAAGCAAAGAAAAATTATTGATAGCATATGTGTGGAGCACAGCATTGTACACTTGTGAAATAGCGACAGTAGGAGAAGCAAACGGGGAAAGGTAGAAGCCTTTTAGGGTGTTATGCTTCAGAAGTATGATGATGACTGTATGAACAGTTAATAACAAAAAGGTTATAGAAATAGTAGAGGACTAAGGATATGTGGAAAACAAAAAAAAAATAGGAGAAATAGAAGGGCTGAAAACGTTCTAAGGCATTTTAGGGGTATTACAAGCAAAGATAGAAAAAGGAAAGGTGGAGATAGACCTAGATCAGACTATTGCTCGCAGGTAGTGAAAGATGCAGAATGTGGGAATTTCAGGGACATGTGTCGGCGGTCCCAGAATAGGAAACAATGGAGGTACACGTCAACCAGTTCCAGGACTGAAAACCTAATGATGAAGATATAATTTTCTTGTAAGCGTAATCGCCCTAACTCCACTTTCTTCTCTGCTTCCAATCGCTTAAATGCGAGTTGTCGCCTAATCGTCAATTTAGTAAAGTTAGAAGTAGATTTTGATATATTTGTGACAGGAAAAACTGAGCATTGATACCAAAAAAATCGAGAATTTCAGGTATAGATGTTAGTAGCCAATGCTGCTGAATTTATACCACCAATAATGAAACAAGTATTGTTAACGCGAGGAATTGGTAATTGTTATAAATTTTGTGTTGAGATTCGTTTTGGACATTTGTACTATTGGATGTGTTAGTGTTTTGCATAACCCTTACATTTGCTATCACTTTAACGCAACCAACATAATTACTCAGAGCGTTCTTATTCGGAATCCTTTGACACGGACTGCCACTTCGAATAACCGATAACCGAGCATTAGTTAACGTTTTTGCTTGGAACATGATAACTTGAAATGGTGTTGGAATTTTTGCGTGTATGCAATAATTCTGAAGTGTCTGGATTGTTAAACAAAAGGAATTAGTCTCTCTTGCCCATTCCATGTAGGACATCGTCGGCTGAATGTTGAATACTTAACGTCACTTTAGCTATTTAGTTAATTAATACATTAGTCGACGCATTAGATTCCCCAACTTATCTTCCTTTTAGATAAGCGTGACACGTCCAATCCACATTTGCTATATTTTTTGTTACGTGTACATGCATGTACATGCATTACATGCTACCATCTCCATATTGTCAGGTTTATTACAAAAGTCACAACTACGAGTAACTCGACCATACCTTGCATTTCCAAGTGGACTTTGTGGCATAATTGGATTTTATTTAATAGGAACTTGAATCAGTTATTACAATTTGCAGAAGAATGTTCAATTTTATAAAAGAAATTGAATTTTCAAATTGTTTCAATTACAAGGATCCAAGAAAATTCAAGCATGGCTGAAATGGGGGAGATGATACTCAAGGTGTTTGTTATATATCGTTCTATATTTTATTCTACATTATTTCCTTGTATCCAAATCTTAAGCCATGTAGTTGAAAATTTCATGATAGCATGATTTTGCTTTTTAGAAAAGGGAACCTTATCACTACATCATTTAAGGTGCCTTTTAAGTCAAATCTTTAATTACTAACAATTGCTATACCTGTCAATCATTATTTGCTACCGATCGAATATGAAGCTACTTTTGTTAAAACAGAATAAGGGTACACTCGAAACTGTTCCATATATTTCTCAATTAGTATTACAGTATATTAAAGAGCACCGCAACGAAATGAGACCCTTAAGATACACCGGAGGATATTGCGTGAACTTAAATCTATATTATTTATTTATATTTCTGTTTGGAAATTTTATATTATTGATATTATTTTATTTATTGATATTAGTTTTAGCTAAAATTGATTCATTGAGACGCCTTTTTGGTAGCTATTTCTCCCATTTAACTACTGTGCTTTTAACAGATCACGTTGCATATCAGGGTATAGTGTACAATAGAATTGAATAAATAAATTGCCTTTAAAAAACTTGTCGCGTAAGAATGGATCGTAATGCTGGTGTACAACTAATTCCACTCTTAATAACTCCTTTGTTTATTATATTAAAATATTAAAATATAAAGATCATTTTGCCAGCGACAGAGTACAACAATTTGCAAAAACACAGATTTTGTTATCTGTCAACTTCACTTATATGGTTTTATGCCTATTATATGAATCCTTAAACTTAAAACTCAAAACTATCCTAATTAACTCTTTTAAGTTTACACTTTTCTAATTTATGAGACTTACTATCTAGATAAAGCTTAAAACTTTTATTATACTAGAATGTTTTAAATAAACAAATCTACCAAAATTTTCCGAAAGGTACAAGATAAAGACAGGAACACGTCAAGTACATGCAATATCTTCCGGAAGTTGATGTCTGAGTTAATACAGTTTTGAACCGTTACATTGGTTGTGATTAGCATTTTCAAAAACAAACTTAATGTATTGTATGCATGTTTTTATTTAAGGTTGTAATCAAATTTGAATATTTTTAATTTTGCAACGAATATTAGTTCTAAATGAACGGTCTGTTGACGATTACGATTATGTACTTTTATATTTTGTTCAGTTTGTCAAAATTTTGACGGAAAAATAAAGCAAACTTCGAGAATACATTACAATTGTAAATTATTAAAGTCACAGTCAGTTTCAGAAAACCTTCATTTTTAGATTTTTGCGATTCGTAATACTCTTTTTGTTATTTTAATGTTTAATAACAAGGTTATGCAAATTTGAGGAAAATTATTGTCAATGTTCATATAGAAAATTATAATCGACTTTTTTATGTCTTTTCATGGGAACTAAAAAATGTTAGCTATTCAAAATTATCGTTCCGAATGGACCTGCACCTTGACGAAGTTTTAGATTACTAGAACAGTTTTTAGCGAGGAACCCGACTAAGACAGGTCCCCAAAAGAAGGCAACGGCTCTTTCGGTATTTAGATTGCCAGAGACCATAGGGATCGGTTTGACATTCTAATACACACTACCGCGATGTGGAAAGCAACGGGAAAGTACCACATTGCCTCCCAAGTACACAGCGTACTTAAATTGTAATAAACATGATGGCATTTTCTGGGGTAAAAGATTCCGGACTTGGATTTCCGGGTGGCGACTGCTTCGGAGGATGCGATCGGAAAGTTCAGAATAAAAGTCGGGAACATTTCGCGAGTCGGAGCGCGGAATGTTAGAAGTATGAAGCACGTAGGTAAGCTAAAGACCTTGAAAATTGGAGAAATAGGCTGGTAGATTTTGCGACATCATCATCATCATCGTGATTAGGTCTTCAGTCCTAGAACTGGTTGAACGCGTATCCTCATTGCTTCCTAGTCTGAACCAATCTACACATTTCCCTGAAATTTGCACAGTCTGCATATAACACTATCTGTGTGCAAAAGTCTGATCTCGGTCTACCTCTACCCCTCTTTTCGTATCTTTGCTTGTAATATATCCCTTACTATTCCCCAGGAATGTCATAAAATGCATCCTGCTTTCTAATTCTCCTATTTTTTTCGTTTTCCACAGATACCTTTACTCTTCTACTATTTCTAGAACCTATTTGTTATTAACTTTGTCTGTCCGTGTAACCATCCTCATGTATCTTAAACACAACATTCCAGAAGGCTTCTACTTCTTTCTGTCTGCTTTTCCTACTGTCTCTATTTCATAGATGCACTGTGCTGTGCTCCACACTAAGCTTTAAAGAGTTTTCTTCTTGTATCTATGTTTGTTGTCTTTGAACATAACTGCTGTTCTTTCTTGTTTGATGCAGTTCGGTCACCTTCTATTATTTTACAGTTATATATATATTTCCCTGATATTCAGTGGTATGTGAAGCGGGGGCGTCGCCGTGGATCAATGTAGTAAGCGTAAGACTACGGATCCCAAGGTCCTGTGTTCAAATCCCGACACGGCCGACTGCTTGAAAAATGGCAGGTGAGAATTTTTCACAAAAATTACGCCCTCGTTCGGATGAGAGGTTAAATGGAGGTCCCGTGGGTGAGTATTGTCACGCACGTTAAAGATCCCTACCTTGCCTGGAACGGCAAGGGTTCGGCAAAATTCTAAATTTCCAGGCAACAAAAAACTTACCTCCTGGCCAATGTAGTATCTTCGGGTGGAGCATTGGAAATGTAAATGAACGTTATGTGAAGCGGGGAAAAGCCGCCTTTGGCTGCCAAGTTTCCCCAGCTCCTAAACCTTTGTCGAATTAATAGTTTTCCCAATTTATCCTTTCGTACAATCAACATTACTTGAGAATATTTCATAACCAACAACTGTAGTTGTTTATAATAATCATCGGATTTAAGAGCACTTATTTTTTGTCATTGGGCTTTACATCCTGAAACTGGTTGGACTTGTACCTCAGCGTATTTATGTTCTGAGCTAGCCTACACCGTTCCCTGCAATTCTCACAACAGTCGATATACAACTCAATTCCTTTCTATTATTTTCTAGTTATATGCGCTATTTCACCGAGATTCAGTAGTATGTGAAGGGGGTTAAGCAGAGTGTGACTGCCAAGGATCCTCCAACACTTAGACATTTGCCGTATTAATAGTTTTTAAGTAAATTCTTTCGCACAATTAACATTAGTTGAAGAGTATTGCAAAACCATTCTATGTAGTTGTTTATAATAATCACAATATTTAATTACAGTTATTCTTCTTGTCACTAGTTTTTCCATCTTGCGACTAGTTGGAAGCGTAACTCCATTGATTTCTATTCTGAGCTAGCGTACACTTTTCCTGAAATTCTCACAACCTACATCTTTCACTATCTGTGTGCAGTAGTCTAACCTAGGTCTACCTCTACTTCTCTTTTTTCCTATCTCTGCTTCTAACATATTCCGCACTATTCCCTCATGTCTTAGTATGTGGCCTATCATCCTATCTCTTCTATTTTTTACTGTTTTCCACATAATTCTTTCTTCCCCTATCATTTCTAGTACCTCTTTGTTCTTAACTTTATCTGCCCATGGTATCTTCATCATACATCTTTAGCACCACATTTCAAAAGCTTCTACCTCTTTCTTGTCTGCTTCTCCTACTGTCCAGGCTTCACAGCCATACAGTGCTGTGCTCCACACATATGCTTTAAGCAATCTTTTCCTTGTTTCTATGATTGTTGTCTTTGAACACAGTAGTTGACTTTTTTTGTTAAATGTAGCACGACCTTGTGCTAATGCTTGTTTTATTTCTTATTTATTTCTTTAGCTCATTTTTCCATTCGTCTTTGTACAATTCTAGTTAATATTTTTGAAACGTGTGCTGTCAAGTATATTGTTCGAAAATTTTCATATCTATCGGCGCCTCTTTATTTTGGTATAGTTACTATGATGTTACGTTTTAAGTCTTTAAGTATGGCCTGTCTCATACATATAGCTTACAAGTCGAAAGAGACGTTTTGTTACTGCTTGTCCAGCGGCTTTTACAGTTTCTGCTTGCACCTTATCTGTAGCCGGCGCCTTACCATTTTTCAGACTTTTTAATGCTAATCCAAACTTATCTCTAAGTATAGGATATCCCAGGTCAATTTTTGCGACAAGAACAATTTAACCATCACAAACACATTATGTCAACATCATGCTAGAAGACGATACACGTGGACTATGCAGGTGAAATAGGAAGATATCAAATACATTACATTGTTGTTAGACAACAGTTTAGAAATTAAGCAAAAAACTGTCGAAGTTACGCAGAAGCAGATACAGACACTAACCACAACATCGTAATTATGGAGGCCGTTCTTAAATTTAAAAATTTTGTAAAAAAAGACCAGAAAGAGGTATTTTGACTTTGAGAAACTAAAAGATAAAGATATCCAAAAAGTCAAATGAATTGCTGATAAATATCGGGAAAATTTCTTATTCTAAGGAAGTAGAAACGAATTGGAATAACATTAAATCCAGCTTATACATGGCTCCAGAGATATTCTGGGGTATACACAAAAAGAAAATAAAAAACCGTGGATAACAAAGGATATCTTGAATTTAATAGAAGAAAGACAAAAATACAAAAATAAATCAGACGAAACAGGAAAACAGAGATACAAAGCCACCAAATGGGAAATGATTCGCAAATGCAAGAAAGCTAAAAAATAATGGATTGATCAAAAGTGTAAAGAGGTACAAACTAAGGTGGAAATAAGATAGACAGACGAAACATACAAACTAATTAGAAGGAACTTTAGGAATATTAAACCATATAGCAAAAATATAAGGTACGCGGGAGGAAACGTCATTATAGAATATGTAGAGAAAGTGGCTAGATGGCAATAATATATAGGGAATTTATATGTAGAAGAGGAACTAACAGCATTAGAACAGGAATCAGACACTGAAAATGATGACGGGATATCCTATCCTAAGGGATGAGTTTGAACTAGCATTAAAGGGTCTGAAAAATGGTAAGGCTCTGGGTACAGATAAGATGCAAGTAGAACCTCTAAAAGCCGCTGTACAAGCAGTAATAGAACGTTTTTACAACTTGTAAGCAACATGTATGAGACAGGCGAGATCGCCAAAGACTTCAAACGTAACATCATAGTAACTAAACCAAAAAAAGTGAGGCACGGATAGATGTGGAAATTTTCGAACAATAAATTTGACAGCACACGTGTCAAAAATATTAACTAGAGTTATACAAAGACAAAAGAAAAAACGACTGAAGAAATACTAGGAGAAAATCAATTTGGGTTTAGGTGAAACAGGGGAACACGGGAGGCTATGTTAGCTCTGAGAGTGATAATGGAGAAAACAATAGTAAAAGGGAAAAGCGTGCATATAGGGTTTGTTGATCTGGAAAAAGCTTTCGACAATGTAAAATGGAAAAAATGTTTGAAATACTCATAAATATTAGAATGAGTTATAGGGATAGACGGATAGTATATAACTTATACAAAGAGCAATCAGCAGTAATAGAATTAAAACAGGAACGCAAAGAAATAAATATTAAGAAAGAGGTAAGACAGGGATGTGCCCTATCCCGAATAATTTTTTATCTGTGAATACCGTCAAATGCAGGAATACATTTGAAATTACTATGTAGGGACAAAAGATTGATATGCTTAGGTTTGCAAATGATATAGCGGTATTAGCGTCTAACAAGGAAGAGTTAGAAGCTACTCTTAATAAAATGGAAAGAGATATAACGGAGGGATACGCTATGAAAATTAACAAAAATAAAAGAGGTTAAGGGTTTCTGCTACCTAGGACGCCAAAAAACGCAAGACGGGAAAAGCGCAAAAAATATTAAACAAAGATTAGCACAAGATCGTGCTACATTTAATAAGAAAAAGCAACTACTGTGTTTAAAGACAACAAAATAAGGAAAAAATTGCTTAAAATATATGTGTGGAACACAGCACTGTGCGGCTGCGAAGCCTGGAAAGTAGGAGAAACGAACAGGAAAAAGGTGAAGCCTTTGAAATGTGGTGCTACAGACGTATGATGAAGATATCGTAGACAGACAAAGTTAAGAAGAAAGAGGTACTAGAAATGGTAGGTGAAGAAAAAAATATGTGGAAAGTAGTAAAAAATAAGAGAGATAGGTTGATAGGCCACATACTTCGGCATGAGAGAATAGTGCGGAATATATTAGAAGCAGAGATAGTAAAAAAAAGAAGTGTAGGCGGACCTAGGTTAAACTACTGCACATAGATAGTGAAAGATGTAGGAAGTCGGAATTTCAAGAAATTGTGTTGGCTAGTTCAGAATAGAAATCGGAGGTACGTATCCAACCAGTCCCAAAATGGAAAAACTAATGATGAAAAAAATAAATGTGCTTAACTATGATGATTATTATAAATAGCTATAGGTTTGGTTGTGCAATATTCTCGAATAATGTTGACTGTGTGAAAGGATTTAGTAGAAAGCAGAGAGAAACAAATAGAAGCCTTCTGGAGTGTTATACTTCAGATGTATGAGGATGATAGCATGGACAGACAAAGTTAATAACAAATAGGTAATAGAAATAGTAGGGGAACAAAGATATCTGTAGAAAAGAATAGGAGAAATAGAAGGGCAGAACACGTTCTAAAACATTTTTTGGGAATAGTACGGGATATATTATAAGCAGAGATAGGAAAAACGAGGTAGATGGAGACCTAGATCAAATAGTGATAGATGCAGACTGTACAAATTTTAGGGAAATGTGAAGGTTTAATTTATGGTTTTATTCAGTTGCACTTCTTGCGATCCTCTATTGTCTGTTCACCTGTCAATGCAATACGTGTTCCTTTTTTCACGTTTTACTTAAAAACAAGTATTTCGTAATAATTGTAATCTTTCACGTTCTATTAAACAACTACATTACAATCTCAAAAAACGTGTTTTGCCGATATTTATAAAAATTTATCAAATTTGTATTTATCAACACTAAAAAGTATCCAAGTAATGAAAAACAAGAAAATAATTTTCTAAAACAAGAGGCGTGGGTGGTTTGTAGGCGTGACTACAATTATTGCTATTCCTTAATCTGATACTATTTATATTATACGTATGTTTAAGTTCTGCATAATAGAACTAGTTTATTCAGACCATTTTTATAGTCGTTTTGGATGCAATGTGACTTTCGAAAACACTTTCGAACTACTAATCGGAAACTAACTGCCCCTAAAAAGTAGAGAGCCACGACTAACAGATTGCTACCAGCTGCAAGAATTACTCGAAAGAATGGATCTGGTTGTCCATGGAATCGAGGACTTTATGTATAGAAGCAAATTTCGGTACGTTTTGCACTCCAATCAATCGTAAAGAAAGGACAGTTTTCTGTGCGTAACTTGATACTAAATTAAATTTTATTGTGCCCATGCTTGGCTGGTTAAATGTTTCTAAATTATATTATTTATTTAATGTTTCAATATAGCTTTAGAAAAACATTGATTTAGAAGACTGTAACGTGACCTTGACTTTGCAAATATAGCTGAAACTAGGTAGCAAAGCGCTTAACGTAGTATTTTTTTACAAATATGAGGCGTGGAGGATAATAGAGGGTGGTGGAAGGTTGAGGTGAAGGATGTTTGAGATGGAGGAAGGTTGAGGTGTGGAAGGCGAAACCGATTGGAGAGTGTTAGAGGACGTAGGAGGTAAGAGGATGATTGTGAACGTAAGAAGTTGGAGGATGACGGAGAACGGAGCTGGTTGGAGAATGATGAAGGACGAAGGAGGTTGAAGATTGAAGGAGGATGTAGGAGGTTAAGATGATGATGAAGAACAGAGGAGGTTAGGGGTGGTGTGTGGTGCCTCAAGCCTCAACCATCCAGTTCTCCTATTTACGTTGCAAATGGGCAGAATGTGCGTAAACGAAGAAATCATATACGTAAAGCACATCGGCTTTAAATTACGCGGTGTATAGAAACCCATTAGACAGCACACAAGAAAGAAGAAGTGTTAACTTAATATTCAGTTAATATTATTAATCTGTAGACTGAAATCTAACCTTTTGTTGCAATTGTTCCTATTCGT
>JARFIW010000397.1:0-117188 GCA_036346225.1 Platerodrilus igneus
TTTTAATCACCGTGTAGAAGCTTTGGGAAAAGGTACGCGTTATTAAAAAAAAACCGTGAAGCATAAAAATTCATTCGTTTCATTAAAAATAAGGGAGTTAAATTATGTACAAGACGCTTGCTATAAAAAAAAAAAAGGAAGCAGTATTAAAAAGCTCTGCGTGTAATTTAATTATTCCTAGTAAAGAAACAAATAGAAAATTACGTGCAAAATTTATATTATTTAACTCAATTTTAAGTAACCGGTATTAAACAAAATGTACAGATAATAATTAATATTTGATTAGGAGTCACTAAAAATTAAAGGGTTTTATTTTAATTGGAGTTAATTGAACCATTAGTAACATATAATATCTATAAAACTTGTAAAAACCCAATAAAATGCAAATTGTAGAAGTGTTATTTAGAAGTATTATGTTTGAACACCTGCGTATTTTTAAAAGGCTCATTCTGCGAAAAGTTGGCAGATAATTAATGGTTACAGAGAATCTTGGAGGAACCGTAGCTTAATAGTTACGGGAAATGCTAAAGGTGGGTTATTTCACAGTCCACATGGACTGAAATAATCGATAATAAAGAATATCAATTTGCACCAATAAGAACAGGGTAGATAGAGACAGATAATATGCGCAAGACCGAGACACATATAGTAAAAGGCGTGAGTGGAGCAACGTCACTGGGTTGCGATTGGTTGAAAATAAGAGGCAAACTTGAGAGGTAGAAATAACATTTCTGTATAAAAATTTAATTAGTTATTTCCAGACGTTGCGAGCCGTGTCGAAATTTCTGAGATTTAACTGGGGTGAGTGCAAATTTCGTAAAAATCGCATGCCGGGCTGCGGAATGGGAACCTAGCATGCGAAATTCTGAAGAATTGTCCGTTTTGGGGACACGACCGACAGACAGGCTAACCGCTATATATACCCAGGTTAATATGAACAAGCTCTCTTAGATTTTCGACTTGATTCAATGCGTTAAACAGTGCTTTTTAGTTTTCCAAGTTTGATAGAATAATTTAAACAGTTTGCTCGTATATTTTGGTGATTTAAAACAGTTTGTTCTTTACGTGCTACAATGAATGTACTTTAGTGCACTTAGAAAAGAAGATACAAGGTAATAAAGTTAGTATCACTGTACTAATTAGTCAAAATTTGCAACGACAAATGAATACACAAAAGTAGGCAGTTTTGGCGTATATTGGTGAAAGAAGCATGAATTTCTTTGCAATTTTTCGGGGGTGTTAATAATTAAATGGTTCATAAACGTGTCTGGATCCACAAAACAAGGGTCAGATATACACAGATGAGTTCCGGAAAAGCCCTGAAACAACTTTAGATGAATGGTGGTGGAGAAAATTTTAAAAGCGTTGAGAATCAGAAGCCGTAAATATAACCCAGTTGGAATGGTGTGATTAACTAAAGGGACGATGTACATTGAAGCTACAAGTGCAGTAACCTTCAGGTAAATTATACTATTTTGTTCGAACTTTGATATTTTGGTGTGTGTTGAATAACTTTATAATTGATTTACTTAAAATGGACAGTAGTGAAATTGTACTAACAACAAATTTTAATTTTAAGGTGAAATTTGCTTGTTTAAGTAGAAAGGGTATTTAGTATTTATGTTCTGGATTATGATGAAAATTTGGGTATGTCTTTGAGCTCAATTAGACGAACCTGGTTAATTAACGTAAAGGGTGGAAGATGCTCCTTTGTACTCAGACTCAGGTCTGCATATATTGTTATAGTAATTAGTAGGCATCCTACAAGGACTTTAATTCTGGATGCACATTAAAATGATAACAGATTTAATCTTGAAATTTTCTGATACTGAAATTTATGCTGAATTTTAATTTTGAAATTTTAATGTATTGTGAATATTGATGTAAATAGAGTTAACGTTGATGTTTGTGGTAGGAATGTGTTTGTTTTTTTTTATGAATGAGGATGAAGGTTTAACTAGAGGAGCAGCCGAGGCGATTAACAGAAGAAAGTCAATGGACCAACACAGTTAAGGTAATGAATAGCTTTTTGTAGGATTCACAGCATTCTTGACGCCCAATTCGTGAGGCTCGATTCTTAATACAGGGAAACACAGCATTCTTTGGCGACCCATTTTTGTGATTTTATTCCAGGAAACTGGCGATCTGAGAGAGAGAGTTTCTGTGTGTCTATAAATTTAAGAGTATTTTAGAGTGTGTGAGAGTGATTAGAACGTATGCAGAGAAAAGAGTGGTTAAGGAGTCAAGGAGTGGAAATTGGAAGTGACGATAGTGCATTGTGTGAAAAAATTCTAAAATGGAAGAAGCTGGAGGCAGTAGAGATCAGTCGAGGACGGAATCAGGGATCAAGGAAACGAGATGATAATGAGAATGCTAGAGAGGATGAACGAAGAATCTAATAGAGCTAGGGAAGAATCAATAGAAAATTAGAACTGCTAAGCGATGAAGCTAATAGAGCTAGGGAAGAATCTAATAGAGCTAGAGAAGAATCGAATAGAGCGAGGAAGGAGTCCAACCAAAATTAGAGCAGATAAGCGGGAAAATTGAACAAAATACTAAAGAATTTACAGAATTTAAAGATAGTCTTACCGTGAAACTGGGGAAGTAGAAAATAGGGTTGAAAAAATGAGTGTGATATTACAGGTCTTCGACATGAAATGGGACATTTAAGGTCCGAAGTACGCATTTTTTGTGAAGAAGAGATTAATATAAAAATGACTGAAGTGACGGACTCATGTAGGGATCAGTTAGGCAGGGTAGAACGCGAAGTTAGTAGTATCAAATATAACATGTCAAATTTAACGGGGATGGTCCCAGATTTTATACAGGTGGAGGATCATTGGACCAACACATGAAGTTTTATGGCGATAACAGGGTAAATCCACAAATTTTTATTAATAGTGTAAGAAATCTAGTGGGAAATTTATTTGACGAACAGACTAAACTGAATACGATAAAGGCTTTATTGAAAGACAACGTGTATTGAGCCGTATGGGTGGCGTAATAAATGTAAATCGCAATAGGAATTAGAAAACTGCATTTATTTAGCATGAAAATAAATAATTCACATATTATGGAAAGAGTAAACATTTAACACCCTGTATAAGTACCGCAATTACCTTTAATCAATGCCAGTAAGCATATTTTTCAATAATAGAATACATATTCAGCAGAGAGATAATTATACATGCAATTAAACTACTTCAAGAAGCGTTCAATAAGTTTATAAAATAAATACGCATGAGATATGATAAAACCTAGTACGCAATTACGCATGCGATAAAGAAAGAATAATAAAGCGCTTTGATAAAAAACGCACTTTCAAAAATAAGTTTTAAATACGAGACAAACAAAAACATGTGAATTTACATCACTCATGTTACATCAGTTATTTGTTCAATTCCCCAAAAGCTTTATCTACACAAACAACAGCCATAATCTAAATTAAAGACCAGTAAAAATAACAAAACAAGCAGTCAAAAATTGTGAAATAATAAAAATACAAGCATAATACGTAACCACAGAATAATTTTATCAGAAACAAGGCTTGTAAACTCCTAGAAATATCCCAAAACAAGACTTTGTAAGACGGTTCTGATAAACCAATCAAAATTTAGATAGCGCAGACTATATAACTCCCACAGTTGATAAGGAGGCGCAGTCTCAATTTGAACCACGTCGAAGCTGAATCACTGTTACTCGAAAATTTATGCGTCGAAATAAACTTCAAACTAAATTATTAAGAGTTGTGAAAAGTGGTGTTATATAATATTTGATGACAAATTACATTGAAGATATATGAAAAAGCTTTCGCCGTTTGCTGAAAACGTGAGTAGAAATTTGTTAATTAATTTAAATTAAATGTTTATAATAATGTAGGGCTCTAAAAGGTATCTAGAAAGATCTAAGTGTGGTATTCAGAAATCTAAGTTGTATCTAATTGTGGTATTCAGAAATCCAAGTTGTATCTAAGTTGAGAAATCTAAGTTGTATCTAAATTGGGATTGCTAAGTTGAGAAATCAAAGTAATGCACGATGTGAATTTTGGAAACAAGAGATTAATGATACTGAAATATTGGTTCAAACTTACGTGAAGGAGCAACAAGCAGAGCATTGTTTTTCGATTGAAGATAATAAAGGGGTGTTGATCCACCACACGTAACAGCAGACCAAAGGGGAAAAGGACTCACCAGGAAATAACAGGTCAGGGCTAACTAGTATAAGGAATCATTACAAATTTAAATTTATTTTTTTAATTTGTAAAGAGTCGACAAAAATATTTAATACGTAGAAATTTACGTAGAAAGGATAAAAGGTCTTGCACGTTCTAGATTCTTTCAGTAAAAGATGTCGTTTTTGGTGACTTTAAATTAAAAGAAAGGGAGATACAATTTTTGGGATAAATAATCTAAATTGATTGAAGGGTTTATTTGTTAGATTACAAAATTGTGAAGTGTAGATATTATTTACTTTCATTATACTAATATTGATTGACTTTGTTTTATCATTCTAAACAGGTAAGATTTAAAGGGGTAAATTATTTGATCATCGTAACGTTGTGCACTCTGTGTGAATTAAGCTGGGCTAGCTGTGGCATAATTAAAATTAGAATATTAGAAAAACACAGAGCGGTGGCGGATAGCAGGAAACGGGACGTTTATTACATCAGCGTGCGGCGTTATTATATATATATTATATATATATATATATATTTATATATATATAAACGCGTCGACAGGATGCCCTTGTGGCTAATATTGAGTCACTTGCCATTAAATTTCATTCTTTGATATTATTTTAAGACTCATTAAATTTACTTTTCTTTATAATTATAATCTTTGGCTATGGAAAAAGGCAGTTGAGCCGGATCTCCTCTGTGCCGACTGTTGATAAAACCTGCAAAGTCAGGTGAAACAGCACGAAAGCACAAATTGTGGGCTAGGTGATGCTGTTCTTCCCATAATGTGTTCGTGTTAAATATTACATCTTTGCTACTCCTGTCCTGATGAGCCCCAATAAGGGCGAAACGCGTCGACAGGATGCCCTTGTGCTAATATTGAGTCACTGGCCATTAAATTTCATTCTTTGATATATATATATATATATATATATATATATATATATATATATATATAATAACGCCGCACGCTGATGTAATAAACGTCCAGTTTCCGTTAATATATATATATATATATATATATATATATTGGGAGAAATTTCGTTCGGAAGGTTTTTTCTCAAATAAAAATCATTTGTTCATAATCAACGTTTCGGGTTATATTTAGACCTTAATCATGATTCTAAAAGTAAAATATAACTAATAGTTTGACAAACGGTTGCATACTTACAAAAACTTGATTTTTTAAAGAAATACTTTGACAAACATGTTGACATAAAAACAATTATTGTAAAGTACCAACCTCAGTTTACTGTACAACTAAAATGGTTACTAGTTAAAATGTGGTTAGTAGTGTACCTGTACCGTGAAGATTAGCTGGATGTCATGTCGAGGTAAAATTGTAGATAAGATTTTATTTATTGAAGGTTATTGGTTAAAATTATAGAATAGAGCGTAGATGTTGGTAAGACTATGAGTGTCTGTTTTGAAGTTTAAACTATTGTTATCTTTAGTTGTATATGATATGATTCTAAATATATTAACAAATTGTTTTTAGAATCATACCATATGCAAAAAGATAACAATAGTTTAAACTTCAAAACAGACACTCATAATCTTACCAACATCTACGCTCTATTATATAATTTTAAACAATAACTTTCAATAAATAAAATCTTATCTACAATTTTATATCAACACGACATCCAGCTAATCTTCACGGTATAGGTACACTACTAACCACATTTTAACTAGTAACCATTTTAGTTGTACAGTAAACTGATGTTGGTACTTTACAATAATTGTTTTTATATGTCAACATGTTTGTCAAAGTATTTTTTTAAAAATCAAGTTTTTGTAAATGCTAACTCTATTTACATTAACTTTCCGATTATATATATTATATGTATGTATATATATATATATATATATATATATATATATATTGCTGTGAAACCTACAAAATCCGTGAACTACGCTTTATAATCGAGCCTCACTTTTGGGCGTCAAAGAATGCTGTGATACCACCAAAATCCGGGTACTCCGCTTTTCGAATCGAGCCCCTACGAATTGGATGTCAAGAATGCTGTGAATCCTACAAAAGCTATTCATTACCTTAACTGTGTTGGTCCATTGACTTTCTTCTGTTAATCGCCTCGGCTGCTCCTCTAGATAGCTTTCATCCTCATACATAAAAAAACAAACACATTCCTACCACAAACATCAACGTCAACTCTATTTACATCAATATTCACAATACATTAAAATTTCAAAATTAATATTCAGCATAAATTTTAATATCGGAAAATTTCAAAATTAAATTTATTTTCATTTTAATGTGCATCCAGAATTAAAGTCCTTGTAGGATGCCTACTAATTACTATAACAATATATGCAGAGTACAAAGGGAGCATCTACCACTCCTTTACGTTAATTAACCAGGTTCGTCTAATTGAGCTCAAAGACATACCCATATTTTTATCATAATCCAGAACATCAATACTAAATACCCCTTTCTACTTAAACAAGCAAATTTCACCTTAAAATTAGAATATTATTGTTAGTACCATTTCACTACTGTCGATTTTGAGTAAATCAATTATAAAGTTATTCAACACACACAACAATATCAAAGTTCAAACAAAATAGTATAATTTACCTGAAGGTTACTTGCACTCGTAGCTTCAATGTACATCGTCCCTTTTGTTAATCACACCATTCTAACTGGGTTATATTTACGGCTTCTGATTCTCAACGCTTTAAAAATTTTCTCCATCACCATTTATTTAAAGTTGTTTCTGGGCTTTTCCGGAACTAATCTGTGTATATCTGACCCTAGTCTTGTGGATCCAGACACGTTTATGCACCATTTAATTATTAATACCCCCGAAAAATAACAAAGAAATTCATACTTCTTTCACCAATATACGCCAAAACTGCCTACTTTTGTGTATATATTTGTCGTTGTAAATTTTTACCAATTGGTACAGTGATACTAAACTTTATTACCTTGTATCTTCTTTTCTAAGTGCACTAACGTACATTCATTGTAGCACGTAAAGAACAAGCTGTTTTAAATCACTTAATATTCGAGCAAACTGTATAAATTATTTAATATTAAAACCGGAAAACTAAAAAGCACTGTTTAACGCGTTCAATTAAGTCGAAGATCTAAGAGCTTTTAACGCATCGAATAGTCAAAAGTCTAAGAGAGCGAAATTCATATTACCCCCGGTATATATAGCGGATAGCCGGCACGTCGCTTTTGTCCTCAAAACAGACAATTCTTAAGAATTTCTCATGCTATGTTCCCATTCCGTCGCTCGCGCGTCGGTTTTAACGAATTTTTCACTCGCCCCAGTTAAATCTCCGAAATTTCAACACGGCACGCCACGTCTGGAAATAGCTAATTGACTTTTATACTGAAATGTTATTTCTACCTCTCAATTTTGCCTTTTACTTTCAACCAATCGCAACCCCATGACGTTGCTCTACTCACGCCTTTTTACTATATGTGTCTCGGTCTTGCGCATATTATCTGTCTCTATCTACCCTGTTCTTATTAGTGCAAATTGATATTCCTTATTATCGATTATTTCAGTCCATGTAGACTATCTGGGTTAAATAACCCCGTATCGCACCTTCTCGTGAATATTAAGCCACGGTTTCTCCAAGATTCTTTGAAACCATTTGTTATCTACAAAATTTTCGCCGTACGTGACATTTAAACTACGCAGGTGTTCAAAATAATATTAATTCTCAGAGCTTTATTTTCTGGTATTATAATCTTGGATTTTCACAGACTTTTATGCTTATTATTAATAATGGTTTAATTAACTCCAATTAAAATTGACTTCTATCCTTTCATTTTTAGCGAATACAAGTTAAATATTAATTATTATGTGTACACTTTGTTTAATACCGGTTACTTAAAATAGGGTTAATTAATATAAATTTTGCACGTAATTTCCATTTGTTTCTTTATTAGGAATAATTAAATTACACGTAGAGCTTTTTAATACTGTTTCTTTTGATATAAAGCGTCTTGTACATGATTTAAATCTCTTATTTTTACTGAAACGAATGAATTTTTTTATTCTCCACGGTGTTTTAATAAAGCGTATTATCTAATAAAATTCCTTATACACGGTGATTAAAATTATTTGATGTGATTATTTAATTTTCTACCCTGGTCTAAATATGAGTAATATATATATATATATATATAAATATATATATGTGTGTATGTGTGTGTGTGTGTGCGTGCGCGATAAGGAGTTATGTAGAGCGTCATTTAGCACCATTCCGTGAACATACAGTACTCCAAATCTGAGAAAAATAAAGAGATTTTTGTAAATACTCACATTCAGAGTAAGGTAATTGCAGAAACACTCTGTATTTAAAGAACACTCTGTATATTATACTATAGATGCATAAAACCAAAGATTTGATAAGCTTCATTTGTGTTACGTGATTTAATGGTATCTGTAAATATTCCGTCAGTAAAAATAAGTTTCTGAAAATGATCCGCATCATCAAAAAGTACTCGTTTATAAAGGAATCATTCAAAACGCGATCTAAAAAAATTACAGTCTGCAGGATCTACTTTCATTTCATTCTCATAACAAGATTAAAAGTAACACAAACCATGCAGTCGTGTTTTTGGAAAGGAACATGTAGTTTAAATTGAAAAACGTATTTCATTAAGTGTACTGAACAACACGATTTTTCTAGAAAAATCTAGGTTGATTATAATATAAGACAAGATATTCTAACGTTCTTTCAACAATTAGCAAAACTAATAAATCAAGTGATAACGGTCGTACAATGAGCGAATTCCAGCTATCATTCTTTAAGATAACAGATAAGCGTGTATTATGGTTTAATTAACGATAGCCACGAGAAATAAAATGTCACTTTTTGTACAACTACATCATCCACATGAATATGAATGTAGAAACAATGTTCCGAAAATGCAGGAGCTTTCTAGATTTTTGACGTAGTAAAATTTGATACAATGTAACCAACTAAAGAAGACAAGTGGAGTGGAGTGTTTTACTATTTGTTAAAGCCAACAGTCAATAGATAATAATAAGTCGGGTTAATGACTGATATTAAATACTTGTTTTAAAAGATAAAGTAATTAATAATCAACTGGTTTTTAAATCAAAGAACAATCATAAATTCCAGCAAGATGTATTTTACTTTGAATAGAAGCATATGGTCTGTAAATTTAAAATGCATTTAATGGTAAATTAATTTTAAAAAATTGAACTATATTGTTATATGGATTTGGAAGGGGCGTGTAAAGTTTAAATGCATTAAATGATTTTGAACATGGATACAAGTTTACGATATAAGAAGAAAAGGACAACCAGCATAATTTAAAGATAAAACAAGAATCTTCTCAGAAGCAAAACTAGATTTAATTTTAGTTTAAATGTTAGTTTAGTAATTCTAAGTAGCTGTCTTCTACTTAGTGGTCAAGAAAGAAATTGTGGCAAAAGGAGTTATACTTTTAGATTCAACATTGCGCCACATGGTTCCTTTTATATTCAGAAAAAATGATACTTTAAACATATTATGTTAGTGGATAGAATAATTTTTCAACTGAGTGGCTATGTGAGCAATCAAAATTGTCGGATTTGGGATCACAAAAAGCCATTGCCAAACAACGAAATTGTCCAGAAAAATCACCGCCTGTTACGAATTTTTTATTTGTATCGTTACCCATCATGCTTACGGTATTGCTGTATCAGTTAATGGCGAATGTTATCGAAACACGATAAGATATATATGGAGTCAATCGTACGATATTGATATGAAGTATGTGGTTACAACAGGGTGGTTGGCATCTGCCACACAGGGGAGGAGACCATACTAATATTGAACACAGCTTTCCGGCCGCGTCATTTCTCGTTTTGGTGACCAAAATTCGCCACTTCATAAGTTTCATATTATATCATTAGATGTTTGACTTTGGGACTATGTCTGAATCAAAAGATACAAAACCACAACTTTTCAAACAGTTCTAGAGGCAAAGGATGTGAATACGTGGCTGGATAGTAAAACAGTTTCAGTCGGTTCAAAACTCGGGAAATAGGGCGGCATCCCGTTCTATGCACGTCTCCTATGCCAACAGCTGGCACCTGGCATAGTAACTTTTTAATTCCTTCTTACTCGTGGCAACAATGAAGAATCTTGAAACTATAGTTAACTCTTTATCTGAAGTGGTGGAATCAGTAATGGGCAACTTTTTGGGTAACCACAGTCAGCCGATGGAGGTGGAGCAGATCTGGTATGCTTGCTCACTGGCAAGACAGTAGTCAGCTACACCTGCCATAGAGGGCACAATTTAGAAGTCTGCAGACACTGGACTGCAACCAAAGAAGTTTTTGAGTGCTCAAACAAGGAAGCAGACGGAAGCCAAACAAATTGAAGCTGGACCGTTGTCGGAGTAGTTTCGACTTTGTTTACGAAGCAGGTGTCGGTGTGGAAAGTAACCGGGTGCAGCAAGAGACTCCGATCATAGACGTCCACACCGACACCGACCACACCCTGAACGCCTCAAGAGCCAAGAGCAGATTGGGTCCCATATAGCATATTGCCAGATGTTTGCAAGTGGTAGTAATCGACATACTCCCCACAGACTCTATATTGACTAAGAAGTAGTCATTGCGCAAATGTGTGTGTGGACGCTGTTTATGACACAGCCTCTAGCAGTTCTAACCCACCTTAGTTCGAATGCGCCTGTTTGCCGATAACATTATTTGGCTGCCCTATGTTAATCTTGAAACTCAAAGGTGGGTACAAAAAATTCTGGAGACAAAGGTAGGGAGCGCGTCTTATCCTAGTAAACGCAGGAGACCTGCCAAAGAAACTCATTTCTTTAGTCTGGATCTCCGGCAGAGATGACGATGAGAAAACAGTCAGAACACGTTAGGAAGAATTCTGGTCTTGGAACAGAAGACTGGCTTAGTTCAAGTCCTACTACGAGTTGATTGCTGTTCTGTTTAACCCTATTAAGGGCAATTCTGCTTATGATAAGAGTACTCCAAGTAAACTTTTGCCACAGTTGGGTAGCATCACCAGCCCTTGTAAGCTGACGGTGGGCTGTAACATAGCTCTTATTCAGGAACCTTGGGTTTGCAGAAGTACAGTGCTAGAAATGGACTCAATCATAGAAGAACCTATATACTGTAGATTTTCGTACGGACCCATGGCATGCATATTAATTAACAACAACCTTAAATGGTTGCAAATTACAGAAATCGGTCACCCAGACCTTGTGGCAGTCAGGGTGAGGTTGGGCGGCGACGGACCGAAGTAGATTATTCTCAGATCGGCTTACTTTTTGTTCCGTTCGACTGGTCTTCCACGCTCAAAGGAAATAGAGGCTATGGTGACTAGATGCAGAGGGAATGGATCACGCCATATTATCAGTAGCAACATAAATGCTTACTACATACTTTGGGGTGGCACTAGGTCCAACTCTAGAGGTGTGGCAATGGTGCAATTCATAATGGCAAATAATTTAGACATTCTGAATGAAGGTTCTCCAGCCTTCATAAATAGGCATAGAATGCAAATGATTGATCATAGTGAGAAAACTATTGCAATCCAAGGAAAACCGATTGAGGTACCTTGATCAACTCTTTGGGAACGAACCCTTAATAGTGAAAACCTGCTTGCATATTGAAACGGCCGCGGAGTACATTACCGACGCGGTTATTTTCGCATAAAAAGGAAACTGCCCTGAATTGGAGAAGAAAACTACGAGATTTTCGTATTGGAACTATAAACTCGAACAAATGAGGAAACAGGCGAGAATTCACTTTACTAAAACAAAAAAAGAATAGGTAATTGAGAGGTATATAAACGGACTGAGTAAAATTAGTACACAAGATCATGTAAGGAGTTGATGCTACTCTAGATTCAGAGAAATTGGCTGAGACTAAACAGTTTCATGGCGTAGGGAGTCTGAACGTCAATAAAAATAGAAGTGAAGTGATTACGAAAAGAAGATGTCCAAGAAACGAAGCACCATATTTAAATCTATTACAGCACTGCATGTTAAAAAAATAATGTTAAAAGGTTGTGTTTCTAAAAGTAAACGATAGGCAAACAAGCAATTACATGATTGGGAGTATTTAAGATGCGACACTTTAGAAGAATGCTCAAGATAAGATGGGATATAAAGTTGATTGCGATTGGGTACAAGTCGCTCATGTAAATAAAAATATTACAAGAGTAATTAAAAGACGACTCGGGGCAATCGAACGATGTGTTATATTTCAAGACGTTAATAGAATGCAGGGTAAGAAACAAAATAAGTAAAGAAAGGAAAAGGATAAAGTATACAGACGAGATTAAGAAAGATGCAGATAAATAGTTAGAAATCAATGAAGAAGAATAAAAAACAGTGGGAAACTATGTCAGACCGACCTAGGGACAAAGACTTTGATAGAAGAATAAGACTATTTTCTACCTCGTAAATGTATCGCATGCATACCTTAGTGGCATATCTTATTTTACTAATTTTCTAAGGTTTACTGATAAAACAGCGTTTACTTAAAAATTTAACGAAAAATTGGGATTGCAGGAGCTTTTATGACAATTCTGAATCTGAATACTATCACGTTTTTATTTTTATGTTTCATGTGAGTGTGCAACGTTGTTTTTATCTAGGCTGTATGTTAGAAGTAAGAAAGGGCCTTATTGCATGAAAGTAGAATTAACAAAAAGGCGTTAATTAAATAAATAAATAAACAATTAGCATACATATTCTAAGAACTATTAATGTTCAAATTAAACCACTACAAAGATAGTTCTTGTGTTCCCGCTTTGTCACTTACCATGTCTAGTCAAAAAATGCAAAGATTACCTTTGTGTTAAATAGTTTAGTAGGAAATAAATCTATGTGAGTTGAAAGCAGCTGGAGTAGTGTTCTAACCAAAATAACATCTTGGAGTTGTGATTGTGTTTAATTAATATTGTATTCAAAATATAAATTTATGTCGTTGAACGATTTTGTTCCGAAAAACGTGTAATCCTTCGGACGCTTTAATCAACTTGGCATACAAATTTTGGGATGCTCATTCAACTTAGTATTAAGCTAAACTAACCTGGCTATTCATTTTTAAGTTAATAACCTTAAAGTAGAAATATAAGGTATAATTCTATGTAGCAAAACCGTAATAAAAATTTTCACAATTAAATAATTGATAAATTTAGATAATGTTTAACAAAGACCCACTAGAAATAAGTAAATAAATTAGAAATTAAGTCAGGGACTACCGTAGGCTGTGCAACAACCTCGGTATATAGTTTACGTAATAGCTCAATTTAAGTGTAATCACAGAGTACTTAAGATATATCTGCAAATTTATATATTTTTACAATAAGCTTTGAAGTTAAGTGTATAACAAGCGACGACAACTAGTGAACTGCTCACAATGTAGGTGAATCAGACCATTCACGCTCTATTATTCTTATAGATTCATAATACAAAAGGCTTATACTTGCTGCAAATTAATAATAGCGACAATATAATTGTCTATATGGTTTCAAATTGTTACTAATAAACGACAAAGGGAAAGTTCTAATGCCAGTTTATGTGAAATAATAGGTTTCTTCACTTATATAAACGTAAAAATGTGAAATAAACTCAAATTATTTTTTCGCAATTAAAATTTTATGAATCCGGTAAACATCACATAAAGTAAAAAAGCCATTTATAAACCAGCATACGGTAATACACGCGACATAAGCGTAAAATTTCCCTTTCACTGGGATGCTTTTACTTTCATAAGCGACTATACATCTGGTAATGCATGATATAATTATAATTGTGGCTATAGGACTTACCGTTAAATAATAGTTCTCCAGTTCCAAAATTTCCCAAAAAACACAAACGAAAATATCACAGATCACGAAACACTGAAGCTAATTTTACAATATACACACTAGTGAACACTTATGTTGGTTTTCAAATCGACACTTGCATTTTATAAAGCCCGTCCATTTTATTTATGAAATATCATACTTCAATGGATGGTCTTTAATAAACTACCTAAAAATTTAGAAAAAAGTTGAAGATGAAAATCAATTTCTATTTCATGCAGAATAGAAAGTGATTGTGATTGTACTTAAGATGTATTATGAAGAACTAATAACTGAAAGCGCAAGTGAAAAATAATTATAAGTATTTTAACAGTTCTATGTTTTAATTCTATGAACGAAAATGTTAGTGTTTATAATAGAAAGCCAGACTCACGTATTAATTGTTAACTAGTGCTTTAACAATAGTGTCACGAGGTGGACTAAGACACAAATTTAACTTTATTTAAAAGTATTGTTGAGAAAATGCGCGCGCAATAATCTTTTGGTACACCACAGAGAGGGAAAGTATAAGTGAAAGGAATTATAAGGACATACCGGTATAATATACTAAGCCATGAATATGGAAATTTATTCTAACGTTATTATTCAAAGCGATTTGTTGAATACTTGTTTTTAAACGCAGCCTCGCCTTACGGTGAATTTGAAATTTTGCGGTACCTGACAATGGTCCCGAGCTTGATTTTTGTTGATAAAAAGCATAATTTGTTATGTAAAATTATGACGTAATATTGCATATAAAATTTTGTATAAAAATTTATTACCCTTGTGCTTTGGTTAACGATACGTTTCAACAAAGGCTACTTAAATTGCTTAATAGCATATTACCTAATGGTATTCTGTTCTTTCAGTATTAAGCTGATAGATAAAATTGAGGATAAATGCACCATTTACCTACAGATTTGGAAAAAAATTTGAACAGTGCGCTTTATCTTTGTGTATTGTGCTTGCTACACATTACGGCGTTATCTTATACATTTGACAAATTTTTTGCTACGTACATTGAGGTAGCTGGCCGTACAAAGAAAGGAATGCCCCGGCTTAGTTGGCGAGTAGGCGGGGTTTTACACATACAAAAATTAAAGAAAGGCCTGAAATAAAAACACTCGTTTAAAACTTAAAACCAAAAAAAAAACATAAAAATAACCTCTAATTAGAAACAATGTTACACATGAGCAGTAGCATAAAAAAAATGGAAATAAAAATAATTAATACCCTCCCAAGTACCCCGTATACTAATTTAAAACAAAACTAGAATAGGCTACTTTCAGTCCTACTATATTTACAAGGATTGAATTTTTATTGCCAAAAGAGTTGAACTTTTAATAAATTCAAAAACGAAGGATTACTTACATATTAATCCACATGACAGAAAATTCGTTGCTGTCTGAATGCAAATGGCAGGTAACTAGGTAGCAGGGTGAAACTTAGTCGATATAATCCATAGTGTATCCCGACGATCGGGAGAGAAGTGAAATCGCTATCCAATACCTCAAAACTTGACAAAGGACAAGATAAAAAACTAATCTAACTCCAATCTATTGCTGGTGAAGTCATCGACGGTCGTGGTGAAGTTCTCAGCTGGGAATGATGTTCCGCTTCACGTTATACAATAGGAAAATTTGTTTAGTGGCTTTAGCGGTTATTCGCTATTCCATCTTTAACGTTCAGTTGGTACAGATGTACTCCACCTTTAGAAGTGGTACGTCAGTTCGGGGTCAATGCAACAGACGATCATGTCTCCACGAGGAAGCTACAAAAGTGTAGTCACAGATTAGACCCTTCACGAACGAAAGTATATATATATTTTTTTAATTAAATTGTACTCACCACACAGAGTGTTCACGAACATTTTGTAAATAACAAAAAGTGAATGTAACGACGAGTACTTAGGTCGTGTTCAGAAAAGAATTAAATTAAAATTGTTTTAGTAACAAGAATTTGAACTTCAATCCTCGCCTTATCAAAGTATATATATATATATATATATATATATATTGCTGTGATATGCCCCTCAATTCGGCGTTATTAATTGATATGTAATATTTATTTTACTATGATATTTACTTTAGGATTTTACCCCGACTAGCTCACTGAATAAATCTTATTTTAACCTTTGAATGGATTGAAATAAAGCAGTTCTAGAACACACAATATAATAACATTTTCCCTTGGATTAAATATTTACATTTACCAAATTTATGCTCTCTTGAAAGCCAGCAAAAATATCTTTTAATTACTCTCAAGTAGCTTCAAACGTTCCAAGATGCTTTTCCCTGTTTTCATATTTTTCAAATCAACTTTTTGACGACTTTTACAAATACACAATGTATAGCAAATATTAAATTTGGAACAGTCTTTCAATAATAAAATGTTTAAAAATCGCTAACCTGGAATGGTTACTGAAGTTCCATCGTAGTCTGTGGTCTGCATCCCTTGTTGGGCCCGCTTTACTTATTGGCCAAAATTATCCACTTCTGATTTTTTGTATTTTTAGATTTGCATTAAGGCTTAGATCTCGACATGAACATCGAGTTGTATCAACAAAATTGTCTCCACAAAATGACATCAACAAAATGCCTTCTCAATAAAAGAATCGCCTCCAAAAAGCCGTCCCAATAAAAGAAGCTCCGTTTTGTTAAATATTAGAAATAAATTTAATTAATTGTTTAACTTACGTCTATTTGTAGATCGGCTTATTTTTCGGCGCACAAATTTTTGGACTTTCAAATTTCATTTATATTGAGTTTTATTTCACTAATTAACTACGTAAGTTTTTACGACATTAGAGCATAGTTGGTGCTCGGTTGAATATGTACTAAACGTTATTCATTTTCTATTGTATTTATATGCCCTTCACAGCAATAGTTTTCATTGGCTTGTTTATAATCAAGACTTGTACTTTATCTTATCTGGCAAAACTCGGAATTTTCACAAATTCCCTAGTTTAATTCTTCGACGAAATGCTCCATCAATCACGTAAATGTTCAGTATATTACAGTATTATTTTTGGCTTTTATCAAGTCACGTATTTAATGTTTGTCAATTGAAATTCCACGATTATCATATAATTGAACCGCTTGGTGTTTATTTGTTTGTTACAGAATGTTGATTTTCTAAACAAATGTGTTCTTTTTAGTCGCGTAACGATTTTCTAATAATGGCGTATTAAGATGCGTTTGCATGATAATTACGTTGATATTTTCGACGCAATTCTTGAATATTTGGAGTTCCAATTTATCTATGTTTCCCGGTAATTTATTTTGATGCAATTAGTTGCTTGTAAAATCTTATCTCTACTTGTAAACTATACTTAAACATATTTATACGGCGCACAAATTACTATTCAAATCAAATGATGTTGGATTATTACTAAAGGAGCTTCTTTCTCATGCATTTAATCACATATCTTTTATGTACAATGTCCTCGCAATTGACTTTTTGTAGAATAGTCGATTTACTCTTATAATTGCTGGAATTATTTAATTTTCTTAAAGTAAAAGTTATTTATATCTATCCTAGGACCCTTATGACTTAATCTACCCTTTAACCCGTTTAACAAAATCTTCAGACACTAACGACGCTTCTGCTCCCCTATCAATGAGTGTTCCACCTCTACTATTTCCAACTTTCAATTTACTTATCGATAATAAGCTTTTATTCAAATCATTTTCCATTTCACATTTTATATATTCGCGCTGGTGTTCATATCCATTAGTTCTTAAGGGCTTAGTTGGTTTGTCGTCATTTAAAAATCCTGATTCGACGTAGATGGTCTTGCCTGACTAGTAACTTCTGCATAGGTGCGGTTCGTTCTTATTGGTTGTGCTGATTGTTCCCTATGTTGTTGTTGTTGTGTATACTGATTTATGTTCTTGTCATGATTCGTTTGCTCTGTTTCTCTTCTTGGCGTGTTTCTTGTGTTCCAATTCCGTCTAAAGTTATTATCGTTGCAGTTATTATAATTATTTCTATAAAAATTTCTTCTATAATTTTCCTATAATTTGGTCTATGATTTTCAGTGCTCCTTTGCATTCTAACTACGTTTTTTTGTTGCCTTTGTATCCTGCCTTCCGCCACGCGACTTTGTCCCAACTCATCACAACGTTGTAAATATTCCAGGAAGATCTCCCTATTCACGTTATTTTGAATCGTAACATAATGTCGTATCTCTTCTCCAAAATGTCCTGCTAAGTACTTTATTATTTGCATTTCTTCCATCGGAGGATTTAATTGCTTCGCTATATTAAATTTTTGTATGGCGTATAACTCTCGTGTCATCCCTAAGTTCTGATTATATTTTTCCGTAATTAAATTGTCTCTCGCCTTGTATTGTTGATTGTCCCCCCAAAATTTTCTTAGAAATCTACTCTCAAATTCTTGAAATGTGCCTATCTCATTTTCTATCAAGTCAAACCATATTTCCGCGCCTCCTTTCAGCATTGACCTAACGAAATTTAAATTGTACTTTTCATCTGTTGATCTCTGAATTAATTTTCTTATATTATTCAAAAATATTTTTGGATTCACCTTGTTGTCTCCGTAAAATTTTGAATATTGCTCAACTGATATTTCCGGTCTATTTATCCTAGTGTATTGCCCCTGATTCCTACCAACATTTTTGAATTCTGATTTTAAATTACCTAATTCTCTATTTACATCATTAAGTCCTATCTCACAATTTCTCTGAATTTCCTGCATCTTTATACATAAATCTGTAATCCTAACATTAGTTTCCTTTTTACACGTTTCCTGATGTAATTTAACTTTCCAAACTTTGTCCCTAACTTTATCTACATCGTCCATAATTCTAATAAATTTATTTTCAAATTGTACCTGCATTTCCGCGATCGTTTGATTCGCTTCTTTTAATCCGGCACTCAAAGTTTTTATTTCGGTACCTAACTTTTCTCCATTTTCATTAATCTGCATCGTAATATTTTTCATGATCTCTTCGCTTTTGTCCATTTTTCTATTTAACGCTAATAAAATAGACATCAATTCAGGTTGTTGTGATGTCTGCTGTTCTTTACTTTGACTTTGTATCAATTGTTGCCTTTGCGTTTCTATTGATACATCCTGTAAAATTACGCTTTTTGACACGCTATTTTTACCCCATGATTCCTTAATGCTTCTCTAGTTTCCTTTATTCATTTTTATTTAATTTCAAAATTTTAAAAATTTTTAATGTTTCAAAAATTCCTTGCCGATTTTAAATTTCCTAACTCTTATACTTTTTAAATTAAATTTTATTCGTGCCTCCACAATTTTTAAATTTCTAAATTTATCGCTCCTACAATTTTTAATTTTTAAATTTCTTTTTGTAGTGTTCTCGCCCCTACGGTTTGGGTCGCCATAAAATTGCTGTGATATGCCCCTCAATTGGGCGTTATTAATTGATATGTAATATTTATTTTACTATGATATTTACTTTAGGATTTTTCCCCGACTAGCTCACTGAATAAATCTTATTATAACCTTTAAATGGATTGAAATAAAGCAGTTCTAGAACACACAATATAATAATTGATAATATGTACAATGCTGTGTAAACTCAACATTTTTCCTTAGATAAAATATTAACATTTACCAAATTTATGCTCTCTTGAAAGCCAGCAAAAATCTCTTTTAATTACTCTCAAGTACCTTCAAACGTTCCAAGATGATTTTCCCTGTTTTCATATTTTTTAAATGATCTTTTTGACGACTTTTACAAATACACAAAGTATAGCAAATATTAAATTTGAAAAGTCTTTCAATAATAAAATGTTTAAAAATCGCTAACCTGGAATAGTTACTGAAGTTCTATCATAGTCTGTGGTCTGCATCCCTTGTTGGGTTCGCTATACTTATTGGCCAAAATTATCCACTTTTGATTTTTGGTATTTTTAGATTTGCGTTGAGGCTTAAATCTCGACATGAACATCGAGTCGTATCTACAAAATTGTCTCCACAAAACGGCATCAATAAAGTGCCTTCCCAATAAAGGAATCGCTTCCAAAAAAGCCGTCCCAATAAAAGAAGCTCTGTTTTGTTAAATATTAGAAATAAATTTAATTATTTGTTTAACTTACGTCTATTTGTAGATCGGATTATTTTTTGTCGCACGAATTTTTACACTTTCAAATTTCATTTATATTGAGTTTTATTTCACTAATTAACTACGTAAGTTTTTACGGCATTAGAGCATAGTTGGTGCTCGGTTGAATATGTACTAACCGTTATTCATTTTCTATTGTATTTATAAGCCCTTCCCACCACTAGTTTTCATTGGCGTGTTTATAATCAAGGCTTGTACTTTGCCTTATCTGGCAGAACTCGGAATTTTCACAAATTTCCTAGTTTAATTCTTCGACAAAATGCTCCATCAATCACGTAAGCGTTCAGAATACTTGTTTTTTAACGCAGCCTCGCCTTACGGTGAATTTGAAATTTTGCGGTACCTGACAATGGTCCCGAGCTTGATTTTTGTTGATAAAAAGCATAAGTTGTTATGTAAAATTATGACGTAATATTGCATATAAAATTTTGTATAAAAAATTATTACCCTTGTGCTTTGGTTAACGGTACGTTTCAACAAAGGCTACTTAAATTGCTTAATAGCATATTACCTAATGGTATTCTGTTCTTTTAGTAATAAGCTGATAGATAAAATTGAGGGGAAATGCACCATTTAACTACAGATTTGAACCTTGCACTTTATCTTTGTGTATTGTACTTGCTACACATTACGGCGTTCTCTTATACATTTGACAAAGTTTTGCTACGTACATTGACGTAGCTGGCCGCACAAAGAAAGGAATGCCCGGGCTCAGATGGCGAGTATGCGGGGTTTTACACATACAAAAATTAAAGAAAAACCTAATAAAAAATACACGCGCTCATTTATAACTCACAAGAAAAAAAACCATAAAAAAACATATATTTAGAAACAATGTTACACATGAGCAGTAGTATAAAAAAATGAAAATTAAAAATAATTAATAGTAGTAGTACCAAAAAATGAAAATAAAAATAATTAATACCCTCCCAAGTAGTACTCTGTAAAGTAATTTAAAAGAAAACTAGGATGGGCTACTTTCAGTCCTGCTATATTTACAAAGATTAAATTTTTATTGCCAAAAGAGTTGAACTTTTAATAAATACAAAAACGTAGGGTTACTTACATATTGATTCACATTACCGATAATTCGTTGCTGTCTGAATGCATTCGTCCAGCTGTGGTAGGTCACAACATTGTACCTAAACCGTATACTCTCGCTAAAGCAAAACATATAAGCAAACAGCAGGTAACTAGGTAGCAGGGTGAAACTTAGTCGCTATAACCCATAGTGTATCCCGACGATCGCGAGAGAAGTGAAATCACTTTCCAATATCCTAAAACTTTACAAAGGACAAGACAAAAAAAAACAATTTAACTCCAATATATTGCTGGTGAAGTCATCGACGGTCGTGGTAAAGTTCTCAGCTGGGAATGATGTTCCGGCTCACGTTATACGATAGGAAAATTTGTTTTGTGGCTTTAGCGGTTATTCGCTATTCCATCTTTAACGTTCAATTGGTACAGTTGTATTCTACCTTTAGAACTGGCACGACAGTCCGGAGTCAATGCAACGAACGATCATGTCCCCAGGAGGAAGTAGTCACAGATTAGACCCTTTACGAAGAAAAGTATATATATTTTTTAAATTAAAAGTACTCACCACACAGTGTGTTCACGAACATTTCGTAAATAACAAAAAGTAAATGTAACGACGAGTACTTAGGTCGTGTTCAGAAAAGAATTAAATTAAAATTGTTTAAATAACAAGAATTCGAACTTCAATTCTCGCCTTATCAAAGACGATTAGAAACTCGAAACACGCTTATCGAATAATACTTGATCCATTATTTTGACGAATCTTTCGGACGTAACACTATAAGAATTTTATTGTACGCTATAGTAATGTGTAGCAAGTTCACGGATACCTAAAACTAGATATTGACTATTTAATTTATAGAATAAACTTTTCGTTTTATTTATATTTATATTTATTTAATTTAGAATTATTGTAGGAAGGTCTAATATACTGGGTGTTGTTGGAGGATTTGAGCAGAATCTAAGTAAATGAATAATGAAATGCCAAAAAGGAGTAGGTTTTAACTGACCATCGTAAAATAAGCGCAACAAATTCCCCCCTAGCAAAATTAAAAGGTCGGGGTAGGAAAGCAAAAATACGGAAGTGGGCAGTACCAAAAAAACCAAACCCAAAACAAAAAAAAATCCTTTAAGAAAAAAACTAAAATAAAATTAGTTTACGAAAACAAAAAAAAAATAAAAAAGAAACACCCCAAAATCAAAAAAAGAACTTTCATCCGGCTCGAAGAACCAAAGAACCGGACGAAGCAAAAAGAGAAGCACAAAGAAAAATAGGTTGGTAGTAGTACTAAACGAAGGCACAGACCGAACGGCGTCAACACTGTCAAAGTCGTCGAAGGACGGATGTTTCTTCAAAAAAGAAACAGGAAAGTCTTTGACCTCAAAAGAAGATTGGTTTCCTGCAGAAAAACCAAAAGTAAAGAAAAGAAGCGAGGAAGAAAACCAACAGTAACAACCAAAATAACCAAAGTGTCAAGCCTCAAAGTATGCTCGGGAACAACAAGAATGTTGTATATACAAAAACAATAGTAGTGGTTCCCAAAGAATCGTAACAAAGGAAGAACCAAAGAAAAGAATAGCTAACTAGGCCTAAAGTCGACTAAGTCGTGGTTTCCGAAGAAAAGAAAATACGGACTAGAAAGCACCTACCACAGGAAGTGGAGCGAAAAGTAAAACCAGCCACAGGGAAAAGGAGAGGAATGTGGATCGAAAGAAAAGAGCAGAAAAAAAAGGACAAAAAACCAAAAAGAGTAACACCAAGCAACAAGTACAAGAACCGCACAAAAAACCTAAGAATCGCACAAAAGCAAATAAAACCGAATCTCAGTGTAGTTATGTATGAGTATGTGTGCGTGTGCGAGCGTGTGTGTGGTGTGTGTATGTGTGTGTGTGTGTGTGTGAGTATGTGCGTGTGTGTGTGTGTAAGAAATGTGTATGTATGTGTTGTGCGTGTATAAAGTGTGCGTGTGTGTATGTGTTGGACCGCTGTGGTCGCCTCTTACGACACGCAAGGTCGTGCCGTGGGACTATTCTATTCTCGGACCCACACGAGTATTGGGGTGCAAGAAGAGAACGGAAGAAAGGAGAACCAAACAGTAATCTGTGTGTGTGCTACAGCTGTTATTGCAGGTACGACAGAAATTTCTTGAGTAGAACCATTTAAGAAAGCATGAACATGTAAAATTTTGACAGCAACAGCAACAGACATTAAAGATACAGGTTCATGAACTTCAACCGGACCCTCTCTGACTAAATTAAAAATTATCGTCACTTCAGCGACATTTGTGCTTGCAGACACGACAGGAATTTCGTGGGTAGAAACATTTAAGAAAGCGGGAATAAACTCTTGAGAAGCTTGCTACGTACCTAGACGTAGCCGGAAAAAAATTAATACCAGGCTAACTACTATCCGCGGAGAGGGGAGGGGGTTGGGATTCGCCTACATACCAAAAAGAAATAAAAAAACCCACATCGCCCACAATTATCTATTAACCCATAAAAATAAATAAAGGATTCTGTACAAACAAGCTAAAGAAATAAATTCGGAGTTACTATTTTACAGCAAACAATTATATTATACAGACAATTTAGGAATCTAGATACGAAGTGCGCATCTCGTCTTTACACAAAATAAAATTAACCAGTATTAAATAAACCCGTGAGAGCTTTTATCAAGCGTTTTTAAAACTTCACCTAATACTTTTTATAAAATAACTAATTAGTAGGAAAGAATTAACGTGTGAGAGCTTTTGTCAAACATTTTTTAAATCCTACATAGTACCGTATGTAAAATAAACCAATCAGTATAACAGAGTAAGCGTATGTCTGTCCAGCATTTTTAACAAAGGTACCTCACACCTGTAGAGCGATAATTTCGCTTAGCAGCAACGAATAATAGTTCTACAATGTCACGTAATTACATCAAACGTTGATACGGAATATGCCATTGACACACACAAAAGAAATCGAGTTGCATACCTGTAGGTCTCCAGATACTTGGTTGTAAACCGTCGGGGGTGAGTCAACACAGAAATGTCATGGTCATCAGGATCCATTTACCCTGCTACCATAACTGCAGCAACAGTCTATAGACAAAAGCAGTTGGTCTACAGAAAAAAAGAACCCATTTGGCCTCCAGGTAAAAAAAAGAATCTGATTAGAATGGGTACGCGCGGGGAGACCAATACACGCAAGACACCTCCTAGTTTTCAAACAGAAACAGACAAACGTGCATTGCTTTTGACATACGGTGACGAATACTGTAGAGAATATTTCGACGTACAAGCTGTAGAATTAAATTAGGCGGCTCCGTGGCGTAGTGGTATGTGTGTGACTACTACGCCCAAGGTCCCGGGTTCGAATCCCGACACGGTCCACTTGAAAAATGTTAGGCGAGCATTTTTCACAAAAATACACCCTCGTTCGGATGAGAGGTAAAATGGAGGTCCCGTGTGTGAGTGTTGTCACGCACGTTAAAGATCCCTACCTTGCTTGGAACAGCAAGGGTTCGGCAAAATTCCAAATTTTCCAGGTAAAAAAAAACTCGCTTCCTGGCCAATGTAGTACCTTCGGGTGGAGCATTGGAAAATCAAATGTAATGTAGAATTAAATTTAATAATGGTTTAAATAACACGGATTCGAACTGCAAATCCTCGCTTATCGAAGCGCGACTGAATCTGGAAATCCCGGGTTATATCGGATAGTGCGCGACCTCATTTCAACAAGTCGTTTTATTGAAACAATAGAGAACACCATTATACGGCGGTCGTAAGGTATACCAAAATTTCGGGTACCTAAAAACAGGATATAACTATTTAATTGTAGCATAAACTTGTCGTTTCGAAATAAATAAGTTCAAAATGAAAATTTATAGCAAGCGTACCTATTGTAAACAGTATGTTGTTGAAGAATTTAAGAGATTACCGGATACCTAACACATGGCCTTATTTAATTTAGCGAATAAATTGTCGTTTTAAGAGCAAAAGGAATTTGAGTTAAAAAATTTATTCGAGAGCGTGTGTATTATTAATTATGTTGAAAATAAACGTAACAAGTTAGCTGCAAGTCATTAATTCGAAGTATGGGTTGCACTGGTGCTGAAGGCACAGTTTAAAGTGGAAGTTAAAACGTCTGGTCTTGGTCATCTTTTGAATCGGGAAGGACAGAAGAAATTTGGTTCTTGTTAGTAGAGGTTTGGTAAGTAGGGGCGTGATAGCCGCAAAAAATCAATATTGTAGTTCAAAAGCTCAGATGGATGAAAGGGGTACGAGGTGATGTTAGCAGGGCGAGCAGAAGGAGATGTAGAAAAGGATATAGAACTAGAGACAAAAGAAATTTTGTTCGAAGCAATATTTGCCGAAGAAGGGTATGTTTTGATAGTAGTAGCAGGATGACCTGAATGAGGTACAGAAGAGAATGTAGAGTGAGAAGCAGAAGAAATTAGTCACTTAGAGATGAGGACAGAATTTGAAGTATGATTCGAAGACCTATTAGTAGTAGGATGACAGTGTGGACAGTTGCGGCGAGAAACTTCCTTATGCCCGCAATCATAACAATGGAGTACTTGAGGACGAGTACGTGTCAAAAATAACCAGGTTTGTCCCAATTAAAGCATATGACCTGAAGAGTAGAAGCAGAACTAGGAAGAAGAACAGTAGAACGTACGGAAGAAGTATCGGATCTACTCGTAGGCGGAGGAGAAATCTTAACAAATCGGTCATGTGAAGTAAAAGTATTTTCCTCAATAGTAGGAGACTTATAAGCAAAATCAGAGGTTCAAAATGTTGAATCAGTAAATTAGACAACTACTTCCAGTCAGAAAACCTATGCCGATTATCACGATACCAAAGTAACGATTTGGACTCGAACAAATCCACTGCAGACTTAAATAATTGCAATTCTGACACATGTTGAGTTCGTCGGAGTTCTTCGACCTGTCTCAAAAATCATGTACGGTAAGAGTGTTCGGATCACCAGAAAATTTCAAATTCCACTCCCACACAGGAAGGCCTTGGTGGGAAGCCAAAAAATGAGTAGCGACTGACTTAGGCACTGTAGGAGGGGCTGATTCCGGTTCAGCAGTAACAGTATATTGGTCGTGACTAGGTGATACGGAATTATCGGCCAGAATATTTGCCGGTTCTAACTTCAGACATTCGTTCTTCAATTTTTGCAAGGAGTGGACGGTAGTCAAATGGGTTCTATAAAATGGATCAAGCTTACGAAGCAAAACGGCCAATTAATCGTCTTCACTAAAAAAACCATAGTTCTCAAACAGACCCGTCATACACGCGAAATAGTTATTAATGCTTTCGGATGACTTCTGCCGTCTCTTATAGATCATATTAAACATCACCAACCTATGACTAGTCATTTTGAATCAGAATAAAAAAGAAATTGGGAGAAAGTAACTAAATAGTGGCTAACCGTAACTCGATGGAAGCTCAAAAAAAATTGTTACGAATACATGACAATCTAAAACATATCCGACACCAATAGGAGCGAAACAACAAAATAGAAAGTAGGATAGGGCTTCAGCGTTTTCAACGGACTAGAATTATCGGCGAAAACACAATTCCGATAATCTGAAATGAGCCAACCGAGGATATTTGGCGATCAAAAAGAAAACAAAATCAAAATTTAAGAAGATCGAACCCACACAAGAAATAAAGAAAACCGATCCTTATGCGAGGAATACTAAAGAACCGAAAGAAAAAATAAATAACAGTCCAAACGTAAAAGAAGAAAAAAAAAGTAGCATCAGGCCGAGAAATGCGGGTAATGTCGGAAATCGGGCAGTAACAACAAACAAAAATTAGGCCAAAAATTACGCGAAACAAAATCGGAGCCAAAGTTGCACAAAACAAAATCGGAGCACAAATTAACGAAAACCAAAATCGAAGCAAACATACCCAAAACAAAATCTGAGCCAAAAATTACCCAACACAAACTTGGAGCCCTACGCCAGGGAGTCAAAATTTATGCTACGTACATTGACGTAGCTGGCTGCACAAAGAAAGAAATGCCCAGGCTCAGTTGGCGAGTAGGCGGGGGTTTTACACATACAAAAATTAAAGAAAGGCCTGAAATAAAAATACACGCACTCATTTATAACTCACAAGAAAAAAGCATAAAAAAACCTCTAATTAGAAACTATGTTGCACATGAGCAATAGTATAAAAAAATGAAATTTAAAAATAATTAATAGCAGTAGTAATCAAATAATGAAAATAAAAATAATTATTACCCTCCTCCCCCCCCCCCCCACGTAACCCGTAAAGTAATTTAAAACAAAACTATGATGGGCTACTTTCAGTCCTGTTATATTTACAAGGATTAAATTTTTATTGCCAAAAGAGTTGAACTTTTAATAAATACGAAACGAAGGCTTACTTAGATATTGATCTACATTACCGATAATTCGTTACTGTCTGAATGCATTCGTCCAGCTGAGGTAGGTCACAACATTGTACCTAAACCGTATACTTTCGCTAAAGCAAAACATATATGCAAATGGCAGGTAACTAGGTAGCAGGGTGAAACTTAGTCGCTATAATCCATAGTGTATCCCGACGATCGGGAGAGGACTGAAATCGCTTTCCAATATCCTAAAACTTAACAAAGGACAAGACAAAAAAACAATCAACTCCAATCTGTTGCTGGTGAAGTCATCGACGGTCGTGATGAAGTTCTCAGCTGGTGTTGATGTTCCATCTCACGATATACGATAGGAAAATTTGTTTTGTGGCTTTAGCGGTTATTCGCAATTCCATCTTTAACGTTCAGTTGGTACAGATCTACTTCACCTTTAGAACTGGCACATCGGTCCGGGATCGATGCATGTCCCCAGCAAGAAGTTATAAAAAGTGTAGTCACAGATTAGACCCTTCACGAAGGAAAGTATATATTTTTTTAAATTGAAAGTACTAACCACACAGTGTGTGCACGAAAATTTCGTAAATAACGAAAAGTAAATGTAACGACGAGTACTTAGGTCGTGTTCAGAAAAGAATTAAATTAAAATTGTTTAACAAGAATTCAAACTTCAATCCTCGCCTTATCAAAAGCGATTAGAAACTCGAAACACGCTTATCAAATAATAGTATGATCCATTATTTCGACAAATCTTTCGGTCGTAACAGTATAAGAATTTAATTATACGCTATAGTAATGTGTAGCAAGTTCACGGATACCTAAAACTGGGTATTGGCTATTTAATTTATACAATAAACTTTTCGTTTTATTTATATTTATATTTGGATTGTAGGAAGGTCTAATATACCGGGTGTTGTTTGAAGAATTTAAGGAACTCTGTAATTTTAGATGGACAACCATCACCCTTGCCGTCAACCTCCACCCAGGTAGAACGGACGATAATGAAATAATAATAGAAAATATAAAAAAAACAACCCCGGTATACTACCAGTAAAATTGAGAAGTATGCAAAACACAGTAGACTATTGGACTTTCGCACAAAAATTTGATTTAATTGAATTAAAACAAGAATTTTATATAATTAGAGACAATAACGATAGATTGAAAGAATCAAGACAGTATAACAAATAGAATTCTAACTCATGAAAGTAACCTGCAAACCTCAATGCTAGGAATACGAGATTTAATAAGATTTGACACGATATTTAATCAATTGATATCAACCCTCGCTCAATTGATATATCTCATTGTATTCTGATGTAGCATATAAAACTTTGTTTAACGAAGATGGATCATTATATTAAAAAAAGGAATAGATTATATGTCTACGGCGACTCGTAATTTCATCATCAACATTGTCCAAAATTGATCGTTGTCAATGGTACAGTTTTGATGAATGTAATACGTAAGTCTGCTTGTACTCACGTAGAATGTTCTATACATTTATACCAGGAATACCTACTATGGTAATATAATGAATTAACTAAGTTCATACTAGCTATTTTATATTCATCCTGCTTTTGCAGTACATACAACATTTTCCGTCTTATTGTTGTTGAGATTTTGTTTACTATAAACTTTGAAAGATCTGCTCTTTATCGTCAACAGAAAAATGCCTAAGGAGGCATTTTTGGGGAAAAAAGACTCTGTTCGTCTATTTACACGTGATTAAGTGCAAATAATAACTCGCACAATTGCAGTAAGTATTGAAAAATATTGTTTTTAAAAGATAAAGTAATAGATAAAAAAACAAGCAATGACAACGAAAATGAGACACTAATTCACATTTGTATGTTAGTAATACAAAATTCATTGAATAGTTGTGTGAACACGGCCAACCAATACCAAATTTCTATTTATACTTGACGCTCTTTTAAGAGAGGAACACTTACTGAATCTGTTCGTCAAGTGCACTATAGACAAATTATTATTTTAGTAAAAGAAGTAATAAAACTAACAGTTTTATATAAATGAAATTGCTAAACAATGGTCTTAGATAGACTCCTTTTTATATTCTTTCTTTTGTTTTGTATTAGGTTGGTGAACTATTATGTGGGACTGACCGTACACAGACAGTGTGATTTATCGAATGATTCATTTTTAACAATAGATATACTTTAACTATTTTTTAAGCAATTAATCTGTGACGATATCTTACTACTTCAACAATATACCTTAACTATTAGATTTAATCGATCAGCTCGCTGTCTTCATAAATCAAGTTTTTGCTATATTTTTTCTTTATTCGCCTTATACGGATTTTATTAAAGTTAAAACGCGAAAGAGTTTGTTTTTCTGCTATTTAAATAAATAGACATGTTATATTTGCTATCCACTGAAATAAATTAAAAGTTCAGTGCTACGAGTTGGCTCTATTTGTGTTTGATAGAAAATGTAAATTTATCATCTTGCTCGACAATTCCTTATATAAATCAGGCCCAAAACAATCAATCCTGATTTTACATTTTTGCTACCCATAAACAAATAGTATAGTGGCACTTATTGCAAGGTCTGTTTTTGAAAATTGCGGTATGAATAAATTACAATAAGAAAGAAATTTGATAAAGCCTAAGTTTACAGCGCAAGGGCCTACAGGATAAAACATAATATATATCGTGATTAGTTTTCTAACCTTTAGTAAAATTTCTTCGAGGTAGTTAGCCCACTTGAAGGTTATCATCATCTTTTTATTCCTCACACACGCCAATGCATTATCTTCTGTTGGGGAATGATGGTAGCGGTCGGTAACACGCAACATCATACAAGTAGGGGATCAACATTTAATTTTATTCAATAATTTCTGTTTTGGGCAAATGTCAAGAAAAACTAGTTTTTATTACTTAATTTACAAAAACTATTCATTGATAAAGGCAGTATTTAATATAGGAACTTTTTTGTATTATGTTAAACTGTACTTTACTAAAACAATTATTTCAAATTCATTTTGTTAGTTTCCTTCAAGATATGTTGTTACATGCTACCATGCTAAAAGTTTTTTTCTTTTTTTAAGATTTTTTTTCTTTTATGGCTTGGTTGCGATTGTTACATGCCAAACTGGTCATGTATTATGTTTTAGGTTTAGAGATATATTTGTAGGTTAATTGCCGCGTATTTTTGAAATGATACGCTAACTTCCGTCGTCGGTGACCGTCGAGTCCGCGCAAAAGGAAGGCGGATGTGCGCGAGCGGAGAAAGCGGACATTAAGCAACAAGACATGGACCAAGCTACAAGTATCTAAGTGCGTGATAGTTTTTTAAGAGAAAGGTATGTAATTTTCCTTTACCTCTCTTCACCCCCCTATCGTTTCGCTATCTCAATTCTTTTCAAACCCCTACGAGATGCAATAGAAGTTTAGTGACGGATAATAATTTGGTGTTTAACATGGCACATTCGCAACCCTAACCACGTGCTGGACCATGAGATGAAGTTCCGATATACACATCACGTAAGTAATTTGAATTTTTCCTAAATTGTGCATGCAAATTGACTTAGACAGCTATTGCATCATCCGGTAAAAACGTGGTCTGGATATGTTATAACAATGGCGTTAGAGCCACGCCTAACGTGTAAAAATGTATTGATCTGCAAATTAATTACATGTGGAAAAATCAATAAGTGGTTTTTAATTGAAGAAGCAATATTTCTTTTTATAGTCTCCTGGCAAATATTTCACTCTCAGTAGTTTTCCAAACGTTGTGGTCTTGGCGATAGGATCATTTCGCTGGTTCACCGGCTACCCCCCTTGTTCACGACTATTTCCACATTTTGTCCAAGTAATACAAATAATAACACATCTTAGTTACAAGTAATTGCGCCAGTCGGATCGTACGAACCTCCGTGAACGTCTCTCGGCATCTATAATCTATGGCCATTTCTAGGTTGACGTCAGTCGAGATTTGAAATTTTGCAGTGCGGACATGTTACAAAATTTACTAAGAAAATTGTGAAGATTCTCACGTTAAAAGGTAAGTTTAACTTTTTCTGCTTGCAACTTATTGATGTCATTAATTATAAATATTTTATATTTATGTGTTTGTGAGTCTTTAAAGAGTTTTAATTAGTTTGCCAGCAAATGGGTTAAGGATTTTAAACATAACCTAAAACCCGTCCATGTGATCGTACTCCAGTTTATTTTGTATACTAACAATAGTAAATTATCTTTGTTAAAACGTTTACATATGAGCATTTTTTGCATTTTATTTCGGTAAAATATATTGATTAATGTTTTATATTCGGAATACGGTCACGAAATTGTTGAAATTGTAAAAATATATCAAAATATAATTTGTGTATTTTAGGCGGCCGGAAGTTAGATTTTCTATAGCCAGTTGAAGGCCACTGCTTGTTTAGATGACCGCAAACAGGATTTTCTTAATCCAGATTGCGACCACTAGTCAATTTTAACGGCCAGAAACTAGCCATTATTAATTCAATAAACGACTACTAAAAATTAAGTGACCGTTAATTGGATTTAATTGATCCAGGTTACGGTCAGTTTTGGTAGATCACAAACTGAATTTAAAAAATCCAACATTTGACCAGAAAGGCAAAATGATAAGGTTCAACTTATCCATTTAAAATGTAATATATTTTTGACAGACTTTTGGGATTGGTATCCGTTTTCTTAAGTTTTATGTTTTATTTGCCTGTCGTTGAAATACCAATGGTTTCTTTATTTCAGATGCCACCTATTAACAAAAGCCTCCAAAGAAAAAGGTAACAAGAACAAATATGGGATATTCTAAAGATGCTCTGGTTAGTGCTCTCGAATATGGGAAGGCAGAGGAATTCGCGAGACATGCCGTTTATACGGCGTTCCAAGAACGACTGTGCGACTGCGAAATGTGGCATCCATATAAAAAAGACTTGTTTGACACAGTCGCAGCTATTATAAAGATTTAAAGAAGGGGCGGTGCTTCGTGAGAGGAAGGCCTGGCCAGAAATTGTATCAGGACTTTCTTAAGCAATATCCACAAATAAATATTCGATAACCAGAATCTATAAATAAGGCAGGAGAAGCTGTGGAAGAAGTAAGCATTAGGAAATGGTTATCTGATCATTCAGAACTGATCTTAAATGCAGATAAAACCGGAGTATCGTTGTGTCAAAAAGCAGGAAAAGTTTTAGCTCCTAAAGGGTTCAAAACTTATACATCTTAAAAAAAGGAAACGAGAAAGAAATGATTAATGTATTAATTGTTGTGACGGCTTTTCGAAAATTGTGTCTTCCTTTGATGGTATATTCCTACATAAGACCAACAAAAGCAGTTTTCAAAGGAATTCCTTCTAACTGGGTAATTGGGAGAAGCGAGACAGGATGAATGAGGAGTGGTATTTTTCATTTGTACATTGCCAACGATTTTAATAAACGGTTGTTAGAAAACAACAAAAAAAACCGGTCATATTTTTCGTTAATGGCCATAAATCGTGCATGTTGTTGTCTCAACGCAAATTTTGTAAAGAAAACAATATAGTATTGGAGGCCCTACGGCTGTTCGATTTCTGGGACACAATTTTCAATTATCTCAATTATAGGTGTCTGATTAACTGATATTTTGGTGTGTAATTGCCGGTGATAAGTAAGGCGATTTCGTCAAAGTTGCAAGGCGTTTTCGATGAATAGTTGCGAGGTGTTTTAGACATCGAATTAAGCGGCGTTTTGCACGAAGATTTTCGAGGTGTTTTCGAATGTAATCGACGCTTTTAGGTTGTCCTAGCTTTTTCTAATTCACACTCGATAATTTTAGTGTTTATTTTTCGCTTGGATAGATTGTCATTGATCAATAAAAAACAGCTTTTGCGATTTTAAAATGCCTGTCAGTAAAATTTTTTTTAGGTTCTCTTGGTTGAGTAGTAGTTCACACTTTTACATCTCTTACACATTTTGTGAAATCGACTTTTTCAACATTGAATAGCTATAAACCGCGTTAACGAATCCGTTTTCTATTGTATCCGTCATGTCAACGTCCGGGATTTCCTTGAATACACAACAAAAGTTAGTCTCTGTAATGGCTTTATTTAAATTTTCTTGTTTATTCTGCTAATTCTTTACAGTGGTGCTCCAGTGTTGCTTTAGTAGTCGAAAGACGTTCACGTCTGCGGGTTGCAGAATGTGGGTGGTATTCGGCGCAATTTTATTAATCAATGACAATCTATCCAAGCGAGGAATAGACACTCAAATTATCGAGTGTGAATTAGAAAAAGTCCGGACAAAGTACAGGCGTCGATCACATTCAAAAACACATTGAATGGGGTCGTCTAAAACGCCTCTCAACTCGACGTTTAAAACACCTCGGAACCCTTCGTCCAAAACGCCTCGCAACTTTTTGTCGAAATCGCCTTTTTTTTGTCACCGGCAACTATACACCAAAATTTCAATCGATCAGACTCCTATAATTGAGATAATTGAAAAATGTGTCTCAGAAATTAGATTATTAATTTCGTTGGATGAAGTATGGATAATATCATTTAATGAAACTTCGCTCAACGTTAATCTATCCATATTTTAACCAGATATTTCGACAATTGAAAAGAATTTGAATAGTACAGTTGCTGTGAAAGTTCACCCTAAGCCCCGACTAAAGAAACTACATCCCCTTTTTATTAAATATTACAATCCGAACCGGAAGGAAATACCTATTGTTGTGCTTTATCACATATACCTGTACTCAAAACATGCCACTTTTTGAGGAAATTTCAGTAATTCGGGATTATGATACTGAAGAAACTATTTCTGTAGAGTCACAAAAGGTTAAATTACAACCACTTTCTTCCACTCCCGCAAACAAAGAAAATGTGGAAACTAACACAGATTCTTTCAGAAAGCATTTAAAATTTCCCATACAATTAAACGAAAGAAAGATAAACTGAACAATATATATCCGAGCGCTATATCATCCAAAATTAGGACAGACTATCATGAAAAGAAGGATCTAGAAAACGCAAAAAAGGAAGATAATATAAAACAAAGAAAATTAGACAAAGCGACTAAAAAAGCCAAACAATTGATAAAAAGAATCAAAATTGAAGTAAACAAGAAAAATACCACTTTAAATGCGAAACAAATTAAAATACGATATCTGCCAGAAAGAACTTATCAGCGACGCTGAAAATGATGCCGAGAAAAATATAGGTTGCGATGATTGCATCAGGTGGTATCATCTAAAATGCGCAAAACATAGTACAGTACTCTACAGTACAGCAGCGCAATATGATTTTAGATATAATTTGTGCGCGATTGCTGAACGGGTTATACAGTATATTTTAAAAGACTTAAACAAATAATTCAGTTGAAAGTTTATACATTTCTTTGATTTCTGATTCTTGCGTACCAATACATAAATGATAAGTAAATAATATAAGGATTCTTATATTCTTATAGGAAAGAAAGCACCAAACACACACAAAACGTCACATAGATAGTAAGATTATATGTATCTATTAGGTGTCATAAATAATTTTCTATATTAGTCATTCTTTTGTGGGTGTACTTAATAAGTAACACCCAGTTAAAAAGTAACATGCCAATAGATTAGAACTCACATTAAGAAATACAAATTACGATGTAGCTAAATTAGGAATGTTATAAATTATAATAAATATGTTTCAGATTCTGTAAAATATATTATAAAATTAGTATGTCTGCTTTTTCGTCACTGAAATGTATCATTGGTCGAAATAGATAGGTTTGGAACAGACGAACACGCGACAGGTGGATGTTATAGTTTGTCTGATATAGCGTGTTGACGGGGGAATATTTTTGGAAGTTTAAAACGGTTATACATAATTTGGAGAAATATTAATTTCGATTAAGTATTTCGCGTAAAGTGTGGCTAAGGGGGCCTAGTTTTATGATTTAAATACTCTAGGAGAATTAGGAGGGCTCTCTTTAATTTTGCATCGCTTAACAACGTATTATAATCAACTGACAAAGCTTGTGAGTATTAAAAATTTATTTGTAACATTCAGTGAAATAGTATTAGATTATTTGTGGCCTTATAGTTAGTAACGCGAGTATAATAGAGTGTAATTTAAATTTAACTGAGGTCCACGAATACTTTAACAAGCTCGTAAATTAGTAATGCAATAATAAACAAGTGTAATAAATGGATTTGGATGTTGGAATTGATGTTAATTGGTAGCACGAAGCTCAGCTTAAACTGAGTTGTCATCTATAAATAGCTGGAGGCAGCAAGCCAAGGTTTTTTAGGAATATAGAGCTTCTTCAACGGAGATAGACTTTTGACGCTTTTTCCAGGTAACGCATTTGAATTTGCTGGTTTTTTTATATAAACTGTTGAAATTATTTGTGATGTGTGAGTGAACTTTTATGGTTATTTTTAGTAATTTAACGTAGTGAAAAAGATACGTATAACTGACTATTATTATGGTATTTTGGAATATAAAACAAAAGATATACTTAAAGCTTATTAAATTTCTTGATGAATTTAAATTTAATTGTTAAGAGTACATGGGTTTATTAAGTTTGTAGTCATAGTATGCAAAGTGGAAAGCATACATTAATAAACTGGGTTATCATGAGCTCACCATACTCCAGTGTGCGTTAATAAATAAAGATAATGTATTATTTGGGGCCCATTTACTCCTGTTGCATTAAATGTCTTTGAAATTTAAATTTAAAAAACAAGGACTTTACAAAGATAGCATTTATTGAGGTGTAACTTGAGCACCGAACTGTACATAACCATGAATTATTATTTGTAAATAGTGGTAAATAAATATTGTATGATTGTTGTATTATAACATGTTTTCTTACTGGTTGGGTTAAATAGTTAGGGGTTATTTTTATATCCCCAAATGTGACCAGTAACCTTTAAGGAAGGATTCCCTTAAAATGATGGAACACAATTATCTTCCGACTATGCTAGGGGTCTATTCCTTAGGCAGAGTTTATGAGGATTGGTCGTGGTTTTTTTTACAAAGCATTATTTTATTACTAGGGCTAGATTCTCGACAAAACAGGGGTTTAAACAGGGCGCCACCAAGTCTGTAATTTTAAACACAGGGTTTCCTTAAGGGGGACTTGGGCCTCCTTGAGGAGGAATACCGTATTAACTGCTGACGCAGGAGCTGTAAAGAAAATTTAATTAAATATACTAAAATGAGGACACAAGAAATTTTCTCTTGCTACCTCATCAAAAAAAACAACAAAAATTAATCAGGCAACAGTAATATGAACACAGGTTTTGTTCTTTAAATACTGAAAAGACTATTAAAGCTCCTTATTAAATTGGGTTTACCACTTTACTCTATTTGGTTTTATTCTTTGTCACCTTACTTCTGAACGTACTTGTTCAGAATAAAACAATTAAGAAAATTAAATGTTGTTTCTTTAATTAAAAATGGTACTTTCATAAAAATTGCAAATATAAAATTCATATTTAAGAAAAGATAATACAAGCTTCATCTACTCATAAGGTAGAATTATATATACAAAGAAAAATATCAAGACTTCAAATGTTACTTTAGTTACAAAAATCTAATTTGAATTTATACCAGAAATGTCAGATCTGCTTTTTCTGTTTACACTTTATAAAACTTTAACTACTTCTCTATTAATTCATTATTTAAAAATCGTAAGTGAAATTATGCGTAAATGAAACATCAATAAGAACTCTTTAAGTTCACATTATTTTATAAAATTTAATAACTGTAATTGTATTGAACTAATATTGTCAACAAACATTTACTAAGGTCCTTTTTAATATGCGAAATGGATTTGTCAAAATAGATAGTTACAAAAATATTTTCTGAAGCAGCCTGGTATTAAAAATCGCCAAATGTAGACATGATGCAAGAATAATTTAATCTCTTACCTTGACTCTGCAGGTGTTCTTTACATGTTGTCTTCACAACAGGTTAGGGCAGTTGTTTATACATACATTTTCAGAAAACAAGTGATGTCAAATCCACATGTTCTAGCAAACGCGAACAGCTGCGTGACCCTTGGACTGGAGCATGCTAACTTCCATGCGTTTTTGTTATACGCACGAACTGGACCAACAAAATTCCAATACTTTTAAAAGCGCCTTCAGACTTAATTTATAAACCATAAAAATTTCTACCTACTTTGTAGAACGTTTCTTTTACATTCCAACTTAGTGCTTTTCCATAACATAACACAAAATCCAACTATCCATCGTACGGTTGAAGGACGTTCATATTTTACATTCACAGATGTAAAAGTAGAATTTTATCTTCTATTAAACACAGCCTACTCGCTGCTTTAGTTTTGTAAAACCAGATAATACAAAACGACTTCTTAAAGTTGTTAATTATAATATAAAAATCTAGTTGACGAATTCTACGAAGCGTTGAAAAACATATCTTATCGTACTTTTACGAAATCATTAAAGAATTGTTTTCTGTGTTATTTACACAAATGTCCAAAGAATTATTAAATGAGTTTATCTCAGTAATTATCGAAACGAAGTTATTTATTAGAAGTCATTTAAAATCGACTTTTAAACGGAACGTTATAACAAAAATATTGAAGATTATTAAAAATAAAATGACGAAGAGTGTAATTATGAGAAGGGAAATTTATCAAACGAACATCTTCTATAAGTTAAATTATCAAAAGAGCAATTACCGAAAGACAAGATAAGAGCGCTACAACAAATTATTTAGTGGATCTACTTAATTATTATTTTAATTCTTACCATTGTTAAAATCACAAAGCCTAGTGTTTTAGCGCACTAGGGCTGTACTCCGCACAAAAAGCTAGGCGCAAGTTACACGCCAGAACCTTTGGTGGTTCCATTATTTTCTCTACGAGAGCTCTGGTAAAAGTGAGCGTAAATGTGCTATGCACTAAACAGGAAAGGTGTATGGCCTTGATAATAGTTGTATTAACTTTCTGCGCCTGATGTTAGCAACCAAACTAACATTTCTGTATGGCGGTTACCACATACAATATCGATACTTGTTTGTATTAAAAATGGTTCGCATAATTTAATGACTTTACTTGAGATATTAGAACTAAAATTCGTTGATATAGTGTAGCGGTCAAAAAAACTGTTACAGTATTATTTTGTGATTTTATTGAATGGTGTGTGAACGGTAAAGAGAATGATAGTAAATTTAGGCATCCGAGAGGAGGCACAGCTGAGCTAGCCAGGGAAGCTGCTGAAGAAATTAATTTGATGAAGCAGAATCCGGGTGAGAAAATTTTTGTAAAAATTTTATACTTTTGCAAATTATTTTTTTTTACTCTGGCGAGGTCCGGAGCTTAAATTAGAGAATTCCACGGCAATTTATGGCACCCAATCTGTGGGGCTCGAATGTTTTTTAGAAAGTACCAGTTCCTGTGACCTAAAGGCACATTCCACGGCAATATATATATATATATATATATATATTGTGATATTATGTGATATATATGAGATTTGAACCTTGACGCACTGAAGTACCATTCAGATATAGACTTCTAGTTCGTAAAATGATTGATAAAGGAGATGGTGAGGGCAGTTACTTGTTAAAGATATGTGAAATGATCTTTAAAAGAAAATGAAGTTTTAAGATTTCAAATTGGGTGTTGGTGATTTCATAAAGTAATTTTGAAAAGTATGTGCCAATGAAGTGAACTGCTGTTGCTTGTATATCATAAAATTTTGTTTAAATATTTAAAAGGAAACTTCACTGCCATGTGAATATGTATGTATAGCTAAGATTTGAAGTCACTTAGTACGTTTTCATTTGATTTGAGTTAGGTATAAGATGTTAAATTTTCACTTTCATTTGAATATGTACGTAAAGTCTAAAAAAAGTCAATTAGTATGTTTTTATTAGATTTAAGTTAGTTATAAGATGTAGAAATTTTATTTACTTTTCAGTATATAGTTGTAAGTCTATTATATCATTTGAATTTCACTTGTTAGGATTAAAATATCAATTTATAAATTTTCGGCCAATGACATTTGTGTATTAGTTTACTCCAAATTAGAATTTGACAAGAGCAATAAGATCTATTAATAAAAAGTTGGATCATAGAATGTTAGTTGGAAAAGAATTGTAAAAGAGTAGGCTGGTTTAATGTTTTAAAAGGCATCTCCATGGAGATAAGTGACAGTTGTTGAAATTAAAAAAATTAAGAGAAAACTGATTTGAAGAGAACTGAAAAAAATAACTTTACAAACTATATAACAAAAAGTATAATCTTTTTTGTAACAGTTTACGAATTGTATACCTTTTATTATTGTAATATCCAACATAAAATTCAACGTATGAAAAATGTATTTGTGATATTCAAAGTATAAAGGAACTGTTGATATTAAAAAGTGATAAATGCAAGAATCCTTGTCATTGTCTTATTATTGACCATTGGATTTCTGGGAGGGTTTTTGTGTAGACAGAGGAGTTCCAAAGTGGTGCTATCAGAATTGCTGAACTTTTTGTGTCGAGCACGGTGTTGATTTCACGGAGCTGAGTTTCCTGATAAGACCAACGACGATAAGTATAAGTGTCTCTAAAGAATTTTTGGCGTACCTAAAACCCTAAAATAAAAGACGTAAATTCACTAATACAAATTTTTAAAACGTACTTATCCACAGGTATTAAGAACCCACATCTGGTTCAAATCGTCGCTGTAGGCAGTGGAGCTTTATTGTTCAGCAGCAAGACGTTTCATTGGAAGTTCAGGTTGTATTATTATTATCAGTGTCATATTTTAAACACTTAGTCCGTTATACTCGATTGAAATCTTAAATTATTAACTAATATAAACTGTTTTACTGTGCGTATTTTTCAAGTAAGTGTTTACACTGTCACATTTAGAAATTGCTTTAGTAGAATTAACTAGAGGTCATTTGAATGGCAATATCACATACATCTGTATATGGTTCAAAACTCACGCTGTATGCAGATATAAATTTATTCACAAAATTAACCTGAGATAAGAGTTTCATTGGTCGAGGCGCATATTTAAAGACCCAATAGAGAAGTTAATAAATTAATTAAAGAAAGGAAATTATAGGGCAATTTGGTGAATTGCTAATTTGCTCATATATTATAATTATCAATCCTAAAAGGGAGGTCATATTAGAATATATATATATATATATATATATATATATATATATATATTGAAGTGTACGTAATAGCTAAAAGGGTATAAACAGTATTTTGTTCTTTTAAGATTGTGTATATGCCAAATAAAGCCAATGACCAGATCACGTAATTGAAAATTTTGTGTTTGCCATGCTTTACAAATGGTAAAGTATTTAAAGTATATTAGTCAGAGTAGAAGTGCCAATACGTAAAAGAATGACTTGAGGACGTGAGAAAACACAGTATTCAGGGATTTATACTAAGTTGTACGTTGATAAGCCATAGAGTGTAAATTTTGCCTGTCTAAAAGCCGGTTGCGTCTGTGTAAGTTCCACTATTCACAACACAGAACCAGGTTTATATGTGAAACATTTCGGCACGTATTTATTAGAATCAACCTGTGGACAAACTTGTAATATCAAAATAATATGTGAAAATATTGTATCAAAAAGTGTTTAAGCGCAACTCGGTCATATGAACCAATGATTGAACAGTATTTATGTAATTGTAAAGTGCAAAGATATGACTAATAGGTATTAGTGACACAACGCTAGTTGGGACGATTTAATTGGATGTTGGGGTTGTAGAAATGTATAAAGAGTAGGCATAATTTTGAAGGCGGTATCACCTAGGTAAAATAATAATAAGAAGAACGATTTGAATTATTTTTGTAACAAGACGTGTTTTGGTATAATTGTGCTAATTTGGATATTTAAAAGTTAAAATAAAATATTTTGGAAAGTAAAGCCTTTGTTTGAATTAAAGAAGGATATAGATAGTTAGAAGGAACAGCAGTAGTTAAAGAAGAGTGGAAAGTATAAGATTAGATATTGGAGCGGCACCGAGATAAATGTAAATAAGAGTGGATATTCATAACGAGTTAGATTTGGATTGAGGAAAAAGGATTTGGAGTGGATTGATTAGACCGAAGGAAAACGAATTAGAGTGATTTGGATAGTACGTAGCGATAGAAAGGTATTGAGTGGAAATTATATAGCAGCCCTGAATTGGAAAGAGCAGGTTGAGGATTGGATATTGTTGGATAAGTAGGAGTGTTATACAGAACGACGACATAATTAGAGGAAAATTAGCGCGGGGGAAGTTAAAATTTAAGGTATTCAAAATTCTAAATTCAGTCATTATTTATAGATTTGGGTGGATAACAAAATTAAATAAAGCAAAACCTAGTGTCTGGAAAACAGAGTAGTCCTGGTGACAGTGAAACGCAGTGTGAAGACCCATCCGGTGACATAGATCGTTAGCCAGAGTTCAGGAAAGGCCTACAGCGAGTAATAAATCGGGTGAGTACTGTGTTTTTGAAACGTCAAAGTCAATTTGGAAAGTGTAGTTGTATTGGCACAAGGCTACGCAGATCTGTTTATTACATTTGGCATAACCGAATATAAGGTTACGTATACAAAAATTTAAATAGTGCTGTTTGGTCGGTGTTGGGACCATCTACCTATCACAGAACCCACGGTAGGTAGGTGTAGATACCCTGAGAAAGAGAGTTTCAATAGTCGAGGCACATTTATATAGTTTTGTTTTGTAGACCGACCAGACATAGTTAAAGCACGAAAAAAAAGTAAAATATTCACACTGTCAAGTATATAAAAATCATTTAAATAAATAAACCACAGTTTAAAGTAAAATACCAGAAGAAGGGAGCAGTATAATATATATATATATATATATATATATATATATATATATATATATATATAATTCTTGCATAATTCTTGCTTAGATGCAATCAAAGATCTGTTTGATATTTGGTATATAATTACTTTTTCTTTCAGAGATAATATTGTATAAATATTACAATTTTAACCTTTGCGCTTTAGGTGAGTATAATCTTTACTAAATTTCCTACACCCTCTTCAGTGACGGTGTTTTGCTTATGTTAAATGTTTGTATTTCTAGAAACCCCCCTGTTAGCCTCATCCCGCTGAAGTATGAGTTCAGACTTGGTCCGGAAGTCTCCAAAAGTCTCTAGTAAAAACAAATAAGATGGTGTTTAGTCTCACTTTAATAAAAAATAGGTGAACCACATCAACACATAAGAAGACATAATATTACAACTTTTCTCCAGCACTCCCGAACATGATAACATTGATTCACTTTAACCTGTATATACCTAACTAACAGGGGCGGACTGGCAAGGAAAAGTCCCGGTGGGACATTAGTTTAAAAGGCCTTTATCTGTTGATAAAAACAAAAATGAAGTAGATTCTTGCTTATTTACAATATTGTTACAAGTGGCTGAACAGATCTGCAAAACTTTAATTTGCGGCCCGTAAAACTCACCGCGAAACAATAACGAGATGCGGTCGCTAGCGATAGTCGTAGATTGGGGTGGGGAGTACAAGAAAAACCGAGAAGGAAAAATGCTTTAGATAGGGTACCTGCAAATACAAATATGCCATGACAGAACGTAAGTCTGTCCAATAAAAAAACAAATGTAATAAAAGAACTCTCAACAGAACCAAATAAAAAGTATTAACTGTAGCAAGTCTTTTTTTACTTCTATGTAAGCAATCTTAGTGGTAAGTTTTATTTTTTCAACGAACGGCATTTATTATTAACTGGTGTAATATATGATAAGCTTACAGAATGCACAATCATTTACAGTAGTTATATTGAATGTCTGTGACAATGGACACCACCTACAGCACTGAACAAAACAAATTATAACTTAACGTTAATACTAAGGAATTTTTGCGAGCTCGCACTCTGCCTTAGGAACGTGTTCAATGAAGATAAATGGATAACTGTACTTTACCGAGGAAACTATTCATGAAGAACTCATATATCAATTACCTACATTCAATACCTCATTTGAAGATACAAGAAGAGAACACCATGCACTTCAATTACAAGAAATTGATAGCGAAAAAATCTAACACCTAAAAATAATTGCAAGGGACTTGAATTCGACAAAACGAAGATTCTATACAAAATTCAGTTACATAGATTAATACTCCATTTATTTAGCTATTACTTTTAAATATCATTTTTACTGTACTTTATATTAAGATCATAAAATACAGAATTAAGAAAGATTATATTTTGAACCTGAAAATAGAGAACTCCTTATTTTCGAGCTTAAGGAGGCAGGAGTGATGTATCTAAATCCAGGTTAAAGTAAACTATAAATACACCATTAAACATAGTTGTATTTTCTATACTACTTATCTATTGTTTTTCCATTATTGTTAATCATAACTAAATAGGAGAAAGGTCCATTCTCTTTTAGGAAATATTATAAAACCCACGACCAACTAAAATGAATCATCATTGGTCACCAGATGTTATATTTTTATATTACTTAACTTTGTAGTAATTATAGTTGTATACAAATTGTAATACTGGTCAAAAATCGAAAATAAATTGTTTTTTATTAATTTTTTACGAATAAAAAATATAATTCGTGTCGAGATCATAATATCAAAAACTGAAGGTATTGGTGAAGAATAAATAGCATTTTGGAGTATAATATTAAAATACAACGGCGTTGGTAAAGAGTAAATAGCGTTTTGGAATAAATTATCGGAAATTGAAGGAAGCGACAGAATATTATAACCTCCATTCTTCGGAAAGGTAGCTAGTTGAGTGGACCTATTTTATGTTAATCACCTTATAAAGCGGACTTTATTTCTTGAATAGAAATGCCACAAAGTGATCTATATCGACGACTCCGAACTGCAAGGACGCCATGTCGTGAAAATAAAAATCGGGAATACATGAGATGTAAATAGAAGCCCACAAAAATGTATTCCTTTTAAGCAGATCGTGACCGAAGTTTTGACTTTCCCTAAATGGAATAATTCACATCTCAAGCAGCACCTATGTACATATAATAGTAGGAGAATATGTTCATTCGAGGACAGCGCCACCGCCACCGCCACCGCCACCGCCACCGCCACCGCCACCGCCACCGCCACCGCCACCGCCACCGCCACCGCCACCGCCACCGCCACCGCCACCGCCACCGCCACCGCCACCGCCAGCCGCCGCCACCGCCACCGCCACCGTCACCGCCGCCGCCGCCGTCGCCGCCGCCGCCGCCGCCCTGGACCAAAAAGTTTTCTTCGACTAACCATTTTCATCTTTCGAGATAAATATATCTTAAATTTTTCATCTTTCGAGATAAACCTATTTTTAAAATTTCTTACCGCTAACATTCTGAACCAAATAGTTTTCTTCGTCTAACCAATGCATTTTCGAGATAAACCTATCTTGTTTGGTATCAATTAATATTAGAATTTTCTCAGCTACCCAAATTTCTAGGAATTTTCAGATATCATCACCCCCAACTACCCTGATTTTAAGATTTCTTGCCTATAGCGACTTTTGAGCGTTCTTATAAATTTTTTACATGCGATACATTAAATTAACTTAGAATTTTATGTGAATTCGAATCTGCAAACAGATTTGAAATCGGATCACGCCTGCAAAGTTACCCTTTAAAGCTCTCAAATCTTATTAAAATTTTTGCTCGTCTATGACATATGCTTAAACCAAACATCTCCAAAATCAAAAACCGTGGAGATTATAAATGAGTTCTTTATAAGCCATAAGTGCTTAGTATTTAAAATAATTTTTCAAACAGTAATGTGCTTTCTCAGAATATCGCAAAACCCATGACTTAAAATTTTCTGGTTTAACATAATTACATATGCTAAATTGTTGGAAAATACGTAGACGAGGACAAACTAATTGCTTTACAATTATGTGAATAGTGAAAGTAGCCTTTCTTTTTTATTAATTAGCGGTATGATTTGAAATACAATAGATATGCTCGATGCTAAATGCTTGGAAAATACAAGTCGTTTCAAATCAATATCTTAACGAGCATGTGAATCACATGTGAAAACTGTATATAATTTTTCTTGGACTTTCTATTAATTATGTTTGTGTATTGATTAATAATTGCAGGATACAAATTTTAAATAAACACTTTGCTAAGGAACACCCAACTTGTTGTATACAGAATACTTACTAATAAAGCAATTTAATTTTAAATAACTTCTATATTTTCGAAAATGACATGCTTTGGAAACAATCGAAGATTGCCGAAGACACTCGAAGAGTGCACAAACAGTCACTAAACCACAATTAATAATCGCCTTTATAGGTTTAACATTTCTACCATTACCCAATGACTTTAATTTCTTATTGGAGAATCCTTATTCTCCGCACTGTTGCGTAGCTGGATGCCCAACACTTTTGGGAATATATGCTCGTTATAGGTTGTAGCACCCAGTTTTACTTAACTACACTTCGTGAGATCCTTTAATCTTTTTAATCGTGTCCTTCTCGCGTACAATACAGTAGGACTTAGCCTTCTACCTACAAATTCTAACACCAAGTCACCGTTAAACTCGTCTTTAAATTTCCCACAACTTTTTGTTAACATGCGGTATATTGTGTTTATTATTTGCGTACACCACTTTAAACCTAAAAATAAAAACAGGATAGTTTAATACGTCTATTAATAATTTATGGTAATGTTGGCGATACAAATATGTAAAAACAAACTTTATCAAGAAAAATATGTTTTAATAGAATACATACATGTATTTATAACATCTATAAACCGCTGTGGTAACCAGAGTCTGGCGAATCTGGGATAGCCAAATCTCTAAACATTTGCGCAAGCGATTGCCTTGCAGTTGCATCTTTTAAGTACTGAATGGAAACATTTAATAAGTTCCAACACTGTCAAGTAATTTAAATTGCTGCAATCATTAGACAGAGAAATACTGGCACTGTCTCTCCCTCTAATAACGTTTGAACCCTTTCTTCCTCCGTTGTATTTCCACATACTTTTTATATCACCAACAAATTTTCGTAAAATTCTGGAAAGTTTCTACACCTTAACTCAGCCATTTTAAAACAGATCAATTCTCGCAAATTTAATAGCTTGATGCACTCGTACGCAGGTAGCACAATAACATTCCCATCTTTCGTAATCTCCATATTATATAAATTCTCTTTTCAAAATTGTTCAACAACCATATACTTCTATTAAAGGCTGTGCTCAGCTGCAATTTGAAATCTTGATCCAATTGTATCTCAACAACATCGTTTCCAGTAGTCAAACCATTTAATCTGACTTGTTTTGAGTCTTGAGCAAATTGGTGAATTTGAAATTCCACTTGAAAAGTACACAATTTCTTCCAATCGAAGTAAGAGAATGTTATCGTAGAATCAGCACACATACCACTACAGCAAATAACTTGGATGGCAGGTTGAAGACCACCATATAAATCAAAACCAACTTCTAATATATGGTGGTGATAATTTGAAGGAAATTCGCCTAACCTATAGGTTGACTTACCAACTAGTTGGTTGATATTTAATTGTGGTACTCGCACATCACTTGTAACGTCAACACAAGAAAAATCCATCTTTAATTTATAATTTTAATCAAACTCGATAATACTTTGACGACTAATGCACTGGAACATGGCTCTCACCTTTTATGCCGATGGTCGAGCGTGCGCAGCTCCTTATTATATTAGTTGACGTTATATGCAAGTCTTGACTGGAAAAGTGACGCGTATAATTGTTTTATAGTGGGTTTCACCTGTATGTATTTAACCACCAACGCCATTTTAGAATTATTAAACAAAATTACTCTTAGCAGTATTTTTAATATACCATCGTGTAAGATTTCAATTATTATTGTGTTTTTCCTCAGGTTCCCAAATCCCTCGGAATTTTTTTCAAATCGAATGACCCCTTACTGATTTGCAGATTAACCTTTTGCAAGCACCGTATATAATTCATCTTTAATCTATTTCTAAACCGTATCGGTTTGTCTTTTGAGATAAACCCTGGTGTAACCTATAAAATTAGTATAAATTTTCCTGGGGTGAAATTAATTATCACGTCTTTTAAAATTAGTTCCAACAAGACCTGTATTGTATTAATATTCAAAACCTATCAGCAAAACACTTTTGCATTTTATTTAGATTTAGCTCGATAATAGTTAAACTCAAAAATATTTATTAGTGGCTAGAATTGTTAAAATTTTCAATTAGTGAATCCACATACAAATGATTAAACCAAAAGGTATAATACATATTAATTCTGCACTGACCTAGAAAGTGGTTCGATAATCTATTTTAAATGTAGTTCAACATAAGACGTATATTCTAAATAAATTTAGTGAAATGTATGATCATTAGCCTTGCATTGTTTGTCGATGACGTCTGACTATTAATTTAATAAAAGCACTTTCCACAATTCTAGTTAATATGCGAATACACATTCTATAATTTGATTTAAATTGGGTTAATGTAAGGACAAATTATACTTATACTTTCTCTATGTACATAAATACGGAGAAATGATAGTTCATTTAAGTTTATTTTGTAAAACGTAAGGTTGTTTATAGTGTAATTAATAGTAATACTGAATTTTCAGTTTTGGTTTAAAATTTCGTGTGAGGACTATCGACAAAGAAGAGTAAGTCTTAGTTTGAATTTTGCAAACGTAGAAGAAATTAATATTTACATGTATAATTCAAAACTGTTAATCAATAATTTTTCTAGAATGAACATCTTAAGTATTGCGTGCAGTGTGCGAAAATGTTTTACTGGATGTGATGCCATAAAAAAGACAACGAAAGGCACATCGAGATGGTTTATTTCAGGAGGAACTAAAATTACAGCCAATGAGTGGGAACAAATTAAGGATTTGGAAAACCAATCGACCGCAGCGCATAAAGAACGTATAAACGCCGCAATTCAGTTAGAACGAACCAAGTTACTATTTGAAAAACCATACACCATAACAAAATCTTCTTCCAAAATCATAATTGTAGGCCTGAACCCGTTCGACGATTACAAAATAATTTTTAGATTTGTTGACACCATTTCGCAGAGCGTACTTGATGTATCCCTCAACGTATTTAGGAAGTTTATATCAAATCTTCACACATTATACGCACTATGGAAGTTGGCATGCAAAATCAGATGCAAATTCGACAACTTGCGTTTTTATTTAAATAACAATTGTTTAGTGAAGATGATGACATTTGATGGGAATTATATGATATTTACCAAAGGAACTTTAGAGCACTTTTTAGGGGTATCTCAGATCGTTCTCAACCATGCTAATACTTTAAAAGAACTAACGGAAAGGTACTCTAATATAGATCTGTTTCTGTTAGATGTCGCAATGGAAAGATATAATAGAATGATGTTCTAGAATCTCGCACATGATGTAATTAAAAGCAAATACAGTAATAGTGATATTGGGGTCATATTATACGAATTTATAAGAACCTACCCAAGATTGTTTGAAAAGTATTTGTAAACAAGTTGAGTATATGGAAGAATACAACAGGTTTCCATTCCACGCATTTACGAGCGATGTTTAAATTTTAAGCCAAAGACTGAAAATTTTGTAACACTATTAATTACACTTTTGTTTTCTTATACGTTTCTAAATTGTTGTATTTCATCTACAGATATTAATAGATGTCAATAAAATTATGTTATAGTTTTAAATAAAACGATTCTGATTAATAATTTTGTAAAACGTTTATAACTAAATTGTTATACTCAACTACAGATATAGATCGAATTATGTTAAACTCGATCGGTTTTATATTCACTGAGTACAATATTATTACTTTAGTTTATCTCGGATATTGAACCGTAAACATTGTAACGAAAATGATTTCCAGAAAAGCGTATACCAAGGAATGTTTGCAAGCTCTTAATGAGGTTAGACATGTTGCAACAATGTACTCTGCTAGTAAAGTTTAGGATTCAAAGTCTACATTGCGCGACCATCTCCGATCACAGAGTAAAGAGATAAAGTGTGGTGTTACATCTCTGATATACAAACAACTAATTTACAAACTGCGGAAATGGGCTAAGTACTCTAAGATGTACAGCAACACCTATCTACTCAGATGGTAAAGATGATAAAGTAGTTTGTAAAGAAGTTTTAAGATGCAAAAACAAAGTTTAATATTGAGGAAATGAATTCTGCAAAAATAATGGAAATGCTCGTCATAAACTATCAGAGCAAATAATATATGAATCAAGTTCTATGGATTACCCCAAATTCTGAAGATGAGGATTCAACACAGGAAAGCAATAGTCGGGGACTAAAATACCGATGTATATAAAAGGGTGTTGTATTAAAAATACACATCGTACTGAGCACAGTTCAGATGGTGCATATATTCACTTTAATGTACATGGGTTGATCGAAAGACTGCAGTTGCTAGTTACTGTTGATTATCACAACCATCGAGATATGCATAACCTAAATGAAATTATCTCTATAATATCTAAACTTAAAAGGAATTATAGAATAGAACGACAACGAAGTTAGATGGGTAAATATTTATACATATTTTTCGAAATTGTAAAATTGGAATAGTCTGCATTTGCATTTGATAAGTAAACATCGTAATAAAATGAGCGGAAAGAATTATATCTTTAGATGCTATAAAAATTTTAGAAGAAGTTGTCATGGAGATGAAAAAAGTTTATCAAACAATTCAACTAGCCAACATTTGAATGGTATGCCTAATGAATCTCTGGCAAATACTAAAATAGTGCAAGATAAACCTACACATGATAATGTTGATGCGAAAGATCAGAACATAGACTCCAAGTCAGACGTTTCTGGTAGAAAAGAAAGAGACAACTTAAATCATATACTAAAGAGGATTTAAATAAAAGCCATTGACGAAATAAACAAAGGATGGATTACTGGTTCAGAAGCATCCGAAATCTACAATGTTCCAGCTACACTCTATACGAAACTCAGATCAAACGAAAATCGTGTACAAAATTTGGATATGTATACTACATTTCCCAATTAAAAGGAGGAAAAAGTGACTTTGTGTGCGTGTATGTGTATTAGTTTTAATAAATAAAATATATTTCTATGTGAAGTGTACTTGTTAAGTATTTGAATTGAAATATAAATATTGTTTCAAACGTTGTGGTTTTTATATATAATGGTATTGTTAGGATACAATTACTCGGAAGCAGTAGCAGAATCTTGGTTTATGTAATATCATAGAAGTCAAACAAAAAAAAATTTAAACTAAAGGTATGTTTCAAACTCGTAGTTGTACTCATTTCTATTAAAATTAAATGTAGCGCTCTTTGTTATAATTCTTTTCATAAGAACTTAGATACCCATTTCAGTTGCGGGATATTTGAAAAATTAAACAATACTTCGGATATGTACGATTGTGCCCGATTTGTGTGCACGAAACAACCAGTATGGAATGTATTCTATGAACTTGCACGCGCAAGCGCATGGGCATGGTGTGCATGCGCATGACGGACACATTACAGTTAGAGGCCTTGGTATAAAATTTCCAGTTTTATGTTAAAATTTTCTAAGTCAGAACTACTAATAATTTTACCAAGACCCAAAATATTCAAAATCTAAAGTAGTTACGAAAATGTATTCACTCTGTTGTTCCAGAGACCTCAACTTCATTCACTAATAATGTGCATGACTATACCCTAATAACTTCATACTACATTAATTGCGGTTATGATGACAGGACATATGTTGGACACCGCCATATCGCGTACATTTTCTTGATTAGGAACAGTTTTGCTATCCGATCTAGGTCGGATTAAAATCCGATCTAGGTCGGTTAAAATCCGATCTAGGTCGGATTAAATCGACCTAGGTCGGAGAACACTCTCACCCTATGGGCAATTTCACTCTATCATTTCACATTCAAGGAACTTTGCCATTAATACACCCCACAACCAGACCTAGATCGATTATGCACATAAAGAAATAGTTTATTGCAATATCACAAAGTTATACGCAACAACCAATTTTATTAGTTTAATGAATAAAAATATTTCTATGTGTAGTGTACTTGTTGCATCCGTCTAGGTTGGATGTGGAGCTGTCGAGATAGGTTAGCTAGTGTTGTCCGGAGTTAGGTTAGGTTAGCTGGTTGTGTGGACTTAGGTTAGATAAAAGTAAAATTGATAGGTTGCTGTTTTTAATGAGTTTTCTCATTAAAACCCATGTAATTGCTTTTAAACTCATTAAAAGCGGTGGTGCTAATGTTTTAATGAGTCGTGCGTACTACTTTTCAACTTCACACTCAGCAATTCTGACAACTCTTTATCGATTTAACGGTGCAATGTATGAATGTGTTTCGTAAAACAATAAGAATTTCGCTGGTGTATCATGATGTGTGTTCGCTTGCTGTGGTGATTCATTGTCTTGACCTGGGTCGGTTCCTGGATCGGTTATCGACCTGGATCGGTTTTTAATCCGACCTGGATCGGATGTGCAAACTGTTCTAATCGAAGCGGCGATCTGTCATCGTAACCGCATTAATGTGTGCGACTGAGTATGGTCATGCATGGTGAATGGTGGTCTGTACACCCTTGTTCACTCATGTTTTTAATGGTGGTCTGACGCAATACAACTTTGCCGTGTGCGATGCGCAATGATGCGGTGTGTATTCATGCTGAACAACTGTGCGTGCGATGAGTGTATCCATGTTCGAAATGGTTCAAGTTGTGAAAGATTATAACAAAGATTAATTTAATGAAAATGCAACCGTGTTTATATGCTGGTTTTTTTTTTGTGATGCATGACCGGATTCTGCTGCTGCTCGGGTGTCTGTCGTTATGTAAACCACAACGTGTTATGTTCAATTCGATTAACACGCTAAACATCTGATACACTGCACGCGCACAAGCTGGGCAATTTTGTGCAATTTTCGTTGATGTTCGTGTAACGGCACTTAATCATGTGAACCGAGTTTGTCGGTAACTGTTAAATCCTCTTTGTATGATTTAATGTCTCTTCTTTTCTGAAACGTCGACGGTCTATGATCTTTATCGGCGAGTTGTCTTGCACTATTTTTGCCGGGAGATGAATACCATTCAAATGTTGGCTTCGTTGTCATGTTTCATCTCCTGTACATGGCGAACAATTCTTTCGTTTATTGCATCAAGTACAATATTTGTTCGAAATATGTACCGTCTAACGTTATCGTTCTATTCCTTTATCGAAATAATTTCATTGGGTTCGATGGTGTAATCGGCTGACAGCGGCTCGATCACGTGTGATATGTCTGGTGACATTGCTCGTATTACGACTGCTGTGGTCGTCATGTAAACGTGTGTTCAGATGGTTGACGACATTTTGCGGGTCATTCCTCAATACTTTTGTTTTGCATCTTAAACTACTCATCTTTTGGTCTGATGAAGGTGTTGCTGTGCTCATTCACGTTTAAGTTGTTTATCGAGATGTACTGCTCTTTTGCTCTGTGATCGGCGCGTGAATCTAAACTGCGCGGCGTGTTGCGGCGCATATCACGTTCGCGGTAATGAATCATTCAAGTGCTGCGGTTCAATATGATAAACAATGTGTGCTCGGTCCGATCGGTTCGTTCGATCTATATCTGAGTCTGTTATAAACGTTTTACATGATAATCAGATCATTGTTAAATTTTATTGACATCTGATCTGTGGATGATACTGACGTTGAAACGTATGAAACATGTGATTAATGGTGTTCACCTGACAGGTGACATCGCTCGTGCGTGGATGACCTGTTCTTCATGCTCCGTTTACTGTTTTCAAACAATCTGGTTCTTGTGAATTCATTGCTGTGTGCTTCACGTGTGCATTAATGGATTTCTTTGCTGTGATCTATTTGGTGCCCTTTCGTTAGTTCTTTGTGATGGTTGAGCGATCTGTTAAAGTGCTAAAAATTCCAGGTAAATATCATATAATTCCGTCATGTCATCATCAAACGATTGTAAAACGCAGGTTGTCGGGCATCTGATTTTGCGTGCCAACCATGGTGCGTTGATGGACGGTGGCGGCATCAAAATGAATCGCGCGTCGCGGTTCAAGAGGTGTGGTTTTCAAATAGTAACGGTTCGTTCTAACTGCGGCGTTCGTTCTGCGCTGCGTCGATCCAATTTGTTCACATTCCTCCTGAAATATCATCGTGTTTTGTGGCATCATCCGGTCTCACTGCGCAATCAGATGTTCATTCTGAAAATGATTAACGGTTTTGATTATACGTAATTTCTTCTACGTTTGCATTCAAACTAAACTCCTTTGTCGATAGTCTCACCGATGACCAAGGATTCGCTATAAACACACGTTTAAAATACAATGTCATTCCTCCGTGTGCATGAAGTATGGTTGTTGATACTTATTAAATGTGTGGGGTATGAATTGCTTGTGTGACGTCATCGCTAATGATCATGCATTCATTTTCGTCTTATGAACTTTAAAATAGATTATCGAACCACTTCGGCGTTATTGTGTGCTGGTTTAATCTGGTTCTGGTGCAATTCTGGCCGCTAATTTAGTTAACTGTATCGAGCCTAAAAATGCAAAGTGTTTTGCTGATGGGTACGGTCCGGTCTTTGTTGGAACCGACGTGTTCAATTCAGGCGTCTATACGATTACGCCAGGGTTTACAAACCGATACGGTTTGAAATAGATTAAAGGGAATTATATACGGTGCTTGCAGGTTAATCTGCAAATCAGGGTCATTCGTTGAAAAATTCGGTGAACCTGAGGGCGATGGTATATTAAAAATGCTGGAAATTTTGTTTAATAATTCTAAATGGCGTTGATGGTGAAACCCGCTAAATGATTATGCGCGTCACTTTTCCAGACCATATAACGCCAACAATGGGGCTGCGCTCGTATGGTGAGGCCGTTCAGTGCATTAGTCGTCAGTGTCGGTTTGATTAAAAATAAGATGGTTCTTGACGTTACAATGATGCGGCTGGTATCGGCAACTGGTAAGTCAACCTGGGTTGGGCTTCCATTATCACCATATAAGTTGGTTTTGTTATATCTTCAACCGTGCGCTGTTGTATGTGCTGACGATAACATTCTCTTACTTCGGGAAGAAATGCTGGTGGAATTTCACAATTGCTGACTCAAAACAAGTCGATTAAATGGTTTGACTACTGGCTGATGTTGCAGGCTCGGTGCTGACTGAGAAGTATGTGGTACAGGGTGAGAAGATGATGTACTGCGTGCAACGTCAGCTGTTTGGCTGGTGGCTGAAATTGAAAGTGTGATATGAGGACAAGAGGGTTCAAAGATTGAGGAGGCAGTGCCTTCTCTGTCTAACATTGCAGCAATTTGTCTTGACAGTGTTGGAACATGTTTCCCCGTCGGTATGCAATGTGCTGCTGCGCAAATGTTTGAATTTGGACCGATTCGCCCGGGTTACCACGGCGGTTTATGAAATACGTGTGTTCTATTAAAACATTATATTCTTGATAAAGGTTTTTATGTTGCCATACGCCATAAATTATTAATGGACGTATTTATCCTGTTTTTTTTGGTTTAAAGTGTGCCGCAAATAAACACAATGTGAGGTTAAAAGACGGTTTAACGGTGACGGTGTTGAAAGTGAAGGCAGTACTGTATTGTACGCGGATTGAAAAAGATTAAAGTCACAGTGTAGTTCCGCGGGTCTGACCTATAACGACATCCCAAAGTGGGCATCACGCAACAGTGCGTGGAGAATTCAATAAATTAAATCATTGAATGAAATGACCTGGTATTGTGGTTTAGTGACCGCGTTTGGCACTCTTCGGTGTTTCAGCATGTGCTCGAATATGGTGTTTGTGCTTGGTGTTCTGTATCAACGTTGTGTTCCCCAGCAAAGTGTTTGTTTTTGTCCTGCAATCATTTCTGTCTAATTAAGTCCGAAAAATTATATGTTTTCACGTGATTCATGTAAAATTGATTTGAAACGACATTTTCAGCATTTGGCATCGAACTCATATGCCGCTAATGTAAGGCTACTGCCGTCACGGTGTAAACTGGTTGTCTCGTCTTACAATTTGGCATTGTGCAGTTAAACCAGAAAATGAGTCATGGGGATTCGACATTACTGGCGTATTTTAAATAGCGCATGTTTTAAAGAACTCATTTCTGTCCACGGTTTGATTTTGAAATATTGGTTCTTGCATGACGAGCAAATGAAAAGGCTGGTGAGGCTCAGGTAATCTGTTTGCGATCGTCAATTCTGTTATTAAACGTAAATGGTCGCTCAGTCGCTTATCGGGGTGTAAGTGATGACTTCCTGGGGTGGTCTGATTCTGTGTTTAATGCCAAACAAGATAGGTTTATCTCGAAGATGTTGACGAAGCTATTTGGTTAGCTGAGAAAACAGGTTTATCTCGAAAGATGAAAATTAAGATATATTTATCTCGAAAGATGAAAATGGTTAGTCGGCACGGTCAACGGCTTGGCGATCGTGGCAACGTGCGGCGGCGGCACGACGTGGCGGTGGCGCTGCGGCTGTGTTTGGTAAGTGTGGACGGCGTCGGTGTTGTCGAATGGTTCTTTCTATAACGGGCATATAATTACCTATAAAGTAAAATTTTTAAAGATATGTTTATGAAAATAAATAAAGATTGGAGCTAGATTTGGGGAGCTTTATGAGGCCATACTTTAATGATGGAAAAATTCGAGATCGATGATGGAATCATTCTCTGTTGACGGGTCAAACAAACAACTTAATTGCTTTGAATTTTAATTAATGCTAATTGTTAGAATATTCTCTTAAGTTCACTTAACTTATTTTGTTTTAATTATAAAATTATCGTTATACTTCTGATATTGAAATTCAAGTTATTTTTTTATATATCAAACTGTTTAAGAATTATTATAAATTTCATAGTAAACAATTATTTTATTTATTACACTCAATTACATATTAAGCATATTTCATAAAATTGTGCAAGTTGCGCTGTGTTGTCGCAACATTTGTAACTTATACAAGCTTGCACATTTAATATTAATGCCAAAATCAAGCGCACATACGTGAAGTAGTAACGCTTGTTTAGACTTGTACCAGAAATTTGCAAGGGCGGTCAGGCTTGTAACAATTGTACTTGACCGACTTGATTGATTCGTCAATTATAAATACGAATGTCAGAGACAAACACTATTCATTTGATTTCGAATTTTGAATAGAAATGTTTATGCAAATATTTTAAAAATATAAATAAGTAGTTAGGTACATACAAATTAAATCAAATCAATGTCATCTTGTTTGGGAGTGCCGGAGAAACATAGGTAAATTATTGTTTATAGTTATTTTTGTAGTTATTTCGATTGCAATAGATACGCCGATCACAACTTGAGGTAGAGTAGTTTAATATTCAACTCAACCACAGTTACACGAGTAGTCCTTTATATTTTTTTTAAGTTTTAGCTATCTGTATTATAAATTTCTCTATCTTTAAACACAAGATATACGGTTACACGATTCTTTTCTATATACATACGAAAGATATCTAAAAATTAAATTAAAATAAGGTTTTACACTGTGAATCAATTTTGAATGCTATATCTTATCATGCGAGGTCTGTTCAAAAAGTATCGCGAATTTTGTGTTTGTTTCAAAAAGTATTTATATATTCATTAATATTTATTTTGTCCCCTTCAAAGTAATTCCCCTATGATATAATACAGTTATGCCAACGTTTTACCTATCCTCGAAGCACTTAAAAAATCAATTTTTGTGATCTTGTTCAGCTCCTTCTTCGATGCCGTCTTTATCGCTTGCGATGATTGAGCTTTGGTTTCCACGTCATAACCATAAACCCATGATTCATCACCAGTTATGATCCTCAGGAGCAAATTTGGGTCGTCGTGGACCGAATCCGACAGCTCCTTAGCAATGTTAACGCGACACTGTTTTTGTTCGAAAGTGAGCAATTTTGGCACGAATTTCACGGCGACCCGTCTCATGCTCAAATCATTGGCTTAGGTCCTCAGAAACTTCTCTATCGGGGATTCGACGATTGACCAATATTATTTTCTTCACTTCATCAATGTTTTCGTCTGTTGTTGATGTTCTCGGGCGTCCAGCACGCTTTTCGTTGTTCACATCTTCTCGACCCTCTGAGAACATTTTGTACCACCGATAAACGTTGCTTTGGTCCAAGTTGGTACTTATGCTGACAAAGTCGGCCATTTTGAATGTTTAGTTAATTGTTGACAGCTATTTTGGTTGGACGTGTTTTTGTTTGTCTTCGATTTTTGCCTATTCCAAAAATAGATCAAAGAATCTGTATCAAATTTGTGTGAAAAGAAAAATTAAGTGCGCGAACGCTTTCCAAATGTTGACTTTGGCGTATGGTGAAGCTAGCTTGGACCAAAGCAACGTTTATCGGTGGTACAAAATGTTCTCAGAGGGCCGAGAAGATGTGAACAACGAAAAGCGTGCTGAACGCCCGAGAACATCAACAACAGACGAAAACATTGATGAAGTGAAGAAAATAATATTGTTCAATCGTCGAATCCCCGATAGAGAAGTTGCTGAGGACCTAAGCCAATGATTTGAGCATGAGACGGGTCGCCGTGAAATTCGTGCCAAAATTGCTCACTTTCGAACAAAAACAGTGTCGCGTTAACATTGCTAAGGAGCTGTCGGATTCGATCCACGACGACCCAAATTTGCTCCTGAGGATCATAACTAGTGATGAATCATGGGTTTATGGTTATGACGTGGAAACCAAAGCTCAATCATCGCAAGCGATAAAGACGGCATCGAAGAAGGAGCTGAACAAGATCACAAAAATTGATTTTTTTAAGTGCTTCGAGGATTGGTAAAAACGTTGGCATAACTGTATTACATCAGAGGGGAATTACTTTGAAGGGGACAAAATAAATATTAATGAATATATAAATACTTTTTCAAACAAACTCAAAACTCGCGATACTTTGTGAACAGACCTCGCATGATAAGATATAGCATTCAAAATTGATTCACAGTGTAAAACCTTATTTTATTTTAATTTTTAGATATCTTTTGTATGTATATAGAAAAGAATCGATATCTTGTGTTTAAAAATTGAGAAATTTATAATACAGATAGCTAAAACTTAAAACTATAAAAGACTACTCGTGTAACTGTGGTTGAGTTGAAGTTGTGATATCTATTGCAATCGAAATAACTACAAAATAACTATAAACAATAATTTTTCTACGGCACTCCCAAACGCCACAAAAAATCGAATATAGTAGCCCGCGGATATTCAAAATTCACGCTACTTTTTGAACAGACCTCGTATTTAAAAGCTTAATTTTTGTCCACAAATAACTTATACTAAGCATGGTTGACAAAAAGAAACGTAGAGAGACCAGCGTTGATTATTTAAAATTTAGTTTCATTCCATCACTGTCATATAAACGATTGCCTGTGTGCCTTTTATCGAACAAAGTTTTAAACTATGACGATATAAAACCATTCAAGCTAGAGGATCATTTAAGAAAGTGTCACTCTGTTAAAACAGGAAAAGATTTGAAATACTTTCAAATACTTAAAGAAAACTTAGCAAGAGACCCAGTATGTCTGGTATGTTGGCGTCGACATCACAAAGAAACGATGATGGTTTGCGGCTGTCTTACAATATCTCGCTACTTATTACAAAATTTGGAAACTGCATGCTATCGTAACTTTGGCAGACATTGAAGAGGTTTTAAGAGTTGTTCGATACAAACTTGCATATGAAATAATCAGAAAAACTCCTTTTAGCAACAACATGGGTCAAAGAATTATTAAAGAAATGATTTATTATATTGAAGGCTTCTTGTGTAATTATCTGGAAACAACAATTTCTCAATACAATTGTAGAAGTCAACTTTACTCGGTAATGGAGCATTACCATTGGCATATGTTCGTTTTGTTATAGACTAAGACATCCATGAAAAACTGTTCTTTGCGAGAACTTTGACTACAGACACTGAAGTCTAATCAATATGTCATATTTTGAGAGATTTATTTCATGAAAAAACCGATTATTTTATCAAACACAATATCATATGCCGCAGATGAAGCATCGCCCATGTTTGGGTCCTACCGTGAATTTATAAATCATTTATAACAAATTGAATCCGAGATGTTAGCAATGCACTGCGTCATTGATCGACAACAACTACTTGCTAAAAATCTGAGTGATAGATTGTATCAATCTCTTCAATTTGTTGTTAACGCTATTTACATATCATTAAAACTTAAATTAGATACAACAATGTATAATTGAAGGACAGATTACAAAAGGTTAATGGAAGTTCATAAACCAGACATAAGAAGGGATGTGAATACATTGTATTCCAGACGTATCTTAACACTGCAGGTGCAGGTCACAATAGACCGTAAGAAACTTATTGTTAAAATTAAGATTGTTACTTCACAACTTTAACATTGTTGGTTTAATTACTAAAAGTGATTGAAAAGTAATTTTGATTGTCGAAAGCTTTAATGAATATAACGTAGCCATTTGTTAATTTCCACTTGTAATTTCTGTTTTAAATAAATTTGTTGGAAGAGTTTTGAAAGAAGCTTTTTAAAAAGTCGCTCCAAGAGGCCCAAAATATAACTCGCTTCAAACAAAATTGGAAGCAACGCGATGAATGTTAAGTTACTTGTATAACAGTGAAGAAAATGAAGAGAACTTCCATCGATTGCTCCGAAGTACGCCATCTATAAGATGCTTATGTTTGATAAGATTTTTTTATTAGGTTTTGAGACAATTTTAAAAAATAATTTAAATAATGGAAACCAGGCGTTGCTTGTTTAACAGATTTGTTCAATAAATTTAGTAAAGTTAACTTGCAGTTACAAGGTGATAGTGTAAATTTAATAAAAACAAAGTCTATCATTTCAGCTTTTCTTATCGAAATTAAACTAACGAAGCAAAATATTGGACGACGCGAATGTTTCCAGTTTCCTAATTTGTCACAGACAAACTGCCAAGATAATAATGTTTCAACCTACGTTCAACATATAAATATGCTTCACATAGACTTAGAAGCTAGATACGAGAATATTTGGACTATGGAAACACCACAACGGATTATCGATCCATACGGATGTGATATTTAAGGTGTAACTGTGGGGGGTCTGAGAATGCTTCTTCTGCTGCCACTGATGTTATATTTGATAAATAGATGGTGTTTTCCATGACATAATCTTTGAAAATTTTACAACTTGGTTGGTCTTTAGTGTACGTTGTCAAAGTTTTCGCAAAGAGTAGTGTTTCATAGATTTATTGGTCTATAACAAAACAAAAATAGAACAATAATAATACTTCATTACCAGGTAAAGTTTACTCATTCAGTTGTATTGAAAGATGGGTCGTTTGCAGATAATTACAATATCAAAACTTCCTTCACTAATACATCTTTAAACTGTGTTGTTACTCTTAAAAGAAATTTGTTTTATTATATCCTAAATGGAATAATTCACATCTCAAGCAGCACCTATGTACATATAATAGTAGGAGAATATGTTCATTCGAGGACAGCGCCATACCGCCACCGCCACCGCCACCGCCACCGCCACCGCCACCGCCACCGCCACCGCCACCGCCACCGCCACCGCCACCGCCACCGCCACCGCCACCGCCACCGCCACCGCCGCCGCCACCGCCACCGCCACCGTCACCGCCGCCGCCGCCGTCCGCCGACTGGACCAAAAAGTTTTCTTCGACTAACCATTTTCATCTTTCGAGATAAATATATCTTAAATTTTCATCTTTCGAGATAAACCTATTTTTAAAATTTCTTACCGCTAACATTCTGAACCAAATAGTTTTCTTCGTCTAACCAATGCATTTTCGAGATAAACCTATCTTGTTTGGTATCAATTAATATTAGAATTTTCTCAGCTACCCAAATTTCTAGGAATTTTCAGATATCATCACCCCCAACTACCCTGATTTTAAGATTTCTTGCCTATAGCGACTTTTGAGCGTTCTTATAAATTTTTTACATGCGATACATTAAATTAACTTAGAATTTTATGTGAATTCGAATCTGCAAACAGATTTGAAATCGGATCACGCCTGCAAAGTTACCCTTTAAAGCTCTCAAATCTTATTAAAATTTTTGCTCGTCTATGACATATGCTTAAACCAAACATCTCCAAAATCAAAAACCGTGGAGATTATAAATGAGTTCTTTATAAGCCATAAGTGCTTAGTATTTAAAATAATTTTTCAAACAGTAATGTGCTTTCTCAGAATATCGCAAAACCCATGACTTAAAATTTTCTGGTTTAACATAATTACATATGCTAAATTGTTGGAAAATACGTAGACGAGGACAAACTAATTGCTTTACAATTATGTGAATAGTGAAAGTAGCCTTTCTTTTTTATTAATTAGCGGTATGATTTGAAATACAATAGATATGCTCGATGCTAAATGCTTGGAAAATACAAGTCGTTTCAAATCAATATCTTAACGAGCATGTGAATCACATGTGAAAACTGTATATAATTTTTCTTGGACTTTCTATTAATTATGTTTGTGTATTGATTAATAATTGCAGGATACAAATTTTAAATAAACACTTTGCTAAGGAACACCCAACTTGTTGTATACAGAATACTTACTAATAAAGCAATTTAATTTTAAATAACTTCTATATTTTCGAAAATGACATGCTTTGGAAACAATCGAAGATTGCCGAAGACACTCGAAGAGTGCACAAACAGTCACTAAACCTTTTAATCTTGCATTTCTACTTTATAGTAAAGGTCGTTTAGGAATTAGAAATTATAATAGGAAGCAGAAAACTGCAGTTATGTAATAAAAAATTGGGAAATGGGGATAGTTTGTAAATAGTAGGTAGTCAACACCCTGTATATAAAGTATAAATAGTTTTAAGCGACGCAAATAGACACACGAAGACGCATAGTTAGCGTAGAAAGGAGGAATACATGCATTTAGTAAATAGTAAATATTTAGCACCCTGTAGATAGAGTTTTAGTTAATTTAGGCAAAGCAAATAATGATATTTTTCAGTGGAAGCACGCGTATTTTATAAGTAAACATAATAAAGTGTAATTAAACACGCATTCAAAAGAGTTCCAAACAATTAGGTTAATACGAAGATAAGAAATAGTGAGAGATTCGAGAAGCATAGCGTAAATACGTACAAGTAGTTAATAATTGTGATAAAGAAAGGTGATTAAAAATTGCGTAAATAACAGGCAGATATAAAAATTAAAAGTCGAATTGCATCAGTTGTTTGTGTACAACATGAAAAAGCGATTAGATTCGTCAAAACACCGCATGTTTGATAACGAGGCACCTGCGAGCAGGCCACAATTATTTGAAGACATAGAAAATTACATCAGAAACTACTTTAAATGCAAAGAGTTGATTGGTTAAAATTAGCGACGAGCTTGTAGGCCATACCCACTGACGGAGTAGGAGATCAATGATATATTAACAGGGACAGTGATAACGAACTCAGTTTTCAACTCAACAAAGGCCGAGGTGCGCCACTCTGAAACAAAGTGTGATACGTAATAATAATTTAAAGTGAAAAGTTGTATTAGTACGACTAAGATGAAAATTACGATTGCCGATTAAACGTAAGTAGATTTTAGGGAATTTATTTAAACTAAAACATAAATATAATAGGGCTCCAAGTTCGGGGAGAAGAATAATAATACAATTTCTAAGTTTGTGGAGAATAAATGTAATTCTAAGTCTAAAAAGAGACGACAATAATTTGGGGTACATAAGTCTAAGTTTAATAATGGTAGTCCAGAGGGTGATAACAATAATTTAAATGCAATGGTTCAAGCGTGTGGATAGACAATATTTCGAATGGGCATGTAATAATCCTGAATTGGGGGAAAATAATTTTTATCCAAATGGATGGTAGAATGCATGGAAAATATTAGCTGATAATGGATGCGTCAATTGTGAGAAGGAAATAGCGAAAAAAATAGACCAGGTTAGATTTTTTAGTTATAAGACATTATTTTTCTATTTTTATTTGAATATTGAATTTGCTTAATATAAATGAATGTGACGAAGTCAACAAAACAGAGGATTTGCATACGTATAAAGTGCGTTATATGATAAGAGGTTTTGAACGTTCCAAACTTCTTTTTATAAAAATAATAGGTTTTTTGGTGACTTTAGATTTGATTAAAAAGTATATGATTTTTGATAAATAAGATTTACAACATTAATTAAGGGAAAAGTGTATTTTAAATAATTTACAAAAACTGTACATAATATTTGTTTCATTATATAGAATCGAATCAACTTTACTTTATAATTCTAAATAAATGCTAGTCGAGGTCATAAGATAAAGATAGTTGGAGTGATTTGATAATTTACACAATAAAGGAGGAGCTATAAGTTGATTACGCCATTGATAACGAGTAAGACGGTATCACATTAAATTTTGTTATTGTTCGACAAGGTCGAGACACGATAAAATCCAGTTAAGTTCCTGGAGGGAGTTCATAGCAATATTTATATGACATTATAATTTGAATAAGGGCCGCAATATTTATATGACAGCCCAATGTCCGAGATTGATAAATCCAGTTAATACATAGCAGTATTTTTATGTCGACCAAATGATGGAGCGCGAATAATTTAGGGAGCATAGCAATATATATAAATTATGAAGGAATTCACAATTTTCTTGGCCTCTCCTTCCTCCATATTATGACCAAAAAAGGCATAGGAAAGGTGATAATTTATTGTGAAATTTATTTCGTATTGGTAGGCACCGACCGTTTCCTAAAAAACTACTTTTTTATAGTTCACTTTACTATATTTTACTGCGGCGTATCCAGTATAATCCATACAAAATTCTAGTTTTATTGCGATAGCAAAAATTTAATAAGCAATACAAAAGTACATCCTTATAATATATCCCTTCAATTAAATAATATAAACCCAGATTGTTCTAAGAAACATACAATAGAGGTGTTATATATGCTGTAAGTGCAAATAAGGGCAAAATGCATTGTTCCTCGAAGTCAGTGCAGCTTAGTTGGATTCTAAATTTTTAGAAATATGCAAAATTCCAAATACAGGTATAATAAACAAGCCAGTAAATGGTAGCTTGAGGACAGCTTATTTGTATTGATTCTATCGGGATGGATTGTTTCCTTTTCTACTTAAATAAAAAAAATTTTAACAGGTTAATTAATAAGTTCTATTGTGCAATAATAATTGTGTTAGAACACCTTTGCAAAACATTGAAGCTGAAACGGCAGCCAAAACATTCATCGGTTTGGCGTACCACTCAGAATCACAACAGATCAAGCCTGACAATTTGAATCACAACTATTTAAAGAGCTAGAAACCTTGATCGGATTTACAATAATCCACACAACATCATATCATCTGCAATCCAATGACATGGTGGAACGATTCACCGACAACTAAAAACTGCACTGATATGCCACGAAACTGAGCCTTGCACACAAGCATTACCATTAGTTCTACTCGGAATACAAAATGCTTGGAAAGAGGATTTGAACGCTACATCAGCAGAACTCAACTTCCGCGAAATACTACGTCTACCAGGAGATTCCTATAAAGTTCTAGCAAGCAGAAGGAACAATTACAACCTGAAGCACTTGTAAAACAGATGCGGTACCACTTCCAACGACTACAACCAGTTCCAGGTACAACTCATAACTGTTCATTTACCGTTCCAATGCTCCATCCGAAGGTACTACATTGGCCAGGAGGCGAATTTTTTGTTGCCTGAAAATTTAGAATTTTGCCGAACCCTTGCCGTTCCAGGCAAGGTAGAGATCTTTAACGTGCGTGACAACACTCACACACGGAACCTTCATTTAACCTCTCATCCGAACGAGGGCGTAATTTTTTTGAAAAATGCTCACCTGCCATTTTTCAAGTAGTCGGCCGTGTCGGGATTTGAACCCAGGACCTTGGAATCCGTAGTCTTACGCTTACTACATTGATCCACGGCGACGCCGGTACAAACCATAACCGTTCATTTATATTTCCAATGCTCCACCCGAAGGTACTACATTGGCCAGGAGGCGAGTTTTTTGTTGCCTGGAAATTTAGAATTTTGCCGAACCCTTGCCGTTCCAGGCAAGGTAGGGATCTTTAACGTGCGTGACAACACTCACACACGGGACTTCCATTTAACCTCTCATCCGAACGAGGGCGTAATTTTTGTGAAAAATGCTCACCTGCCATTTTTCAAGCAGTCGGCCGTGTCGGGATTTGAACCCGGGACCATGGGATCCGTAGTCTTACGCTTACTACATTGATCCACGGCGACGCCTATGTATTTGTACAAACCATAACCGCAGGCAATCTTTCATATTCAAAAACTTCAAGCCACATTTTCCTACACTGTGGAAGAAACAAAAATGTCTTACAATGAACGTATGAGGAACAATACAAAGTTATTCGCATGGACGATAAAACAGTCATAATCGAAAAACAAGGCAAAACAAATCACTGTTTCAAACGACAGAGTAAAACCAGCATATATGGAAAACGAACCGTCTGAAGTAGACAACACGAGTCAGAAACCACCAAGTAGTATTCCATCAACGACAAGAAGAAGTGGCAGAAGAGTAGACTTTCCAAATTAATAAATCACTTTTTATCGTGACTAACTCAGAAAGGGGGTATGTAGATATGCAACCCAAGTTGCACCTAACAAACTTCATAAGCGCCATAGAAACGCAAACGTGAACACCGCTTAATAATATGCTCGTCTATCAACACACCTTAAAACAGAATAGACTCACCCGGAATTTCCGATTATGAGAATACAAACATTAATTGTAATGATCAAGATGGCGAACTTTCATTTGTTTCTATGAATATATATTGACATGCAAGCAATAACTTCTGATCTTCCGAGTTCAACCTTTTATCATGGTGCACCAAAGCCTGGAGGTTAAACCAGAAGGTTATGCTTTATGCACTAACGTGGATACTCCACGCCCTGCCGGCAAGGTGCACCAAATCCTACCACCAAGGTTTGGACTTCCACCAAAGGAAGTTACTTCATAGAACCATTTTGGTATCAGCATCTACTGCTGAATACGGCCCACCGAGACGGGATGTCCGAAACATCCGTGACGCCCTCCATCATTACTGAAGCGGACATAGCGGCCTGGGCTTGTGAATACCACATCCTGCACCAGTTCCGACGCCAACTACGAAGAATCCGCCATCATTATGCCGTTCCACGTCTCATATAACCGATAAACCAGCACAATACATGGCACCTGCGTTGATCGACCTGCTACATCTAGCACCGTATACAGACGTCGATCCAACAAATTTTCTACCTGCAAATTCCAAGCGACACCGTATCTGTGAGTTCCTACTCCTGCGTTATCCATTTTAGCGTAAATTTCATTTTGAGCCGCGTTTCTTCACAGGAACGCACATAAAAGTTAAAGTGAATCCAATGCGCGAATTTCATTTTTGTGTACAAATATTAAATTTCGTTCAAAGCCGCACTATAAATTTTTTAACGCTAAAGAGCATTTGCATTTCACATGTTAATAAAATTTGTTCACATAAAAACTCTAACTAGTAGTGGGATAAGGCCGGTCCTAATTCAAAACGTGTTCAGACGTATTTTACATATGTAAAATACACGTGCACCGTTTTGAATTAGGACCGGCCTATATATTTCAATGTAAAATAGTTGTGAAAACATTTCAATGTAAAATAGTTGTGAAAACATGAATTCTTATATACTTTCAATGTAAAATACTTGTGGGCACGTTTTGAATTAGGATCGGCTTTATATTACTTTCAATGAAACACACGTATGTTGAAAAATGTAAGTGCAGAGAAGAATGTGTGTAGCTGTTTTAAATTCGGCATTCTAGCGAGAAGTTACACGTGCACCGTTTTGAATTAGGCTCGGCCTTATATACTTTTAATGTAAAATACTTGTGAGCATGTTTTGAAGTTAGACCGGCTTTATATTACTTTCAATGAAACATACATACTTCAAAACACATGTATGTTGAAAAATGTAAGTGCGGAGAAAATGTGTGTAGCTGTTTTGAATTCGGTTTTCTAGTGAAAAGTTACAAAGTATGCCAGATGCAAAATATGACATTCAAGTCAATTGTGTTTAATTAAAGTGGATTCTGATTTATGTTTTTTATTTATGTTTAGAGGCTGCAAATACACATGGGCCGGTTTCAATTCAAAATGTGTTCACTCTAGTGATAGGTTGAAAAGTGGGTTGGCAAAGTACGCAGATGGTGGTAATCTGCTATATAAGGAGATTGCTCCTAATATTAATTTAATTAGTCGAAGTTTACTGCATATATTTACATACAAACATGTATATAATTGATACTCAGGGATTTAAATACAAGAAAAACGAGTTTGTGTGCAAAGAAATTGCGGTTTTGGACTTGTTGTTAGGTGATGTTTGGCATCAAATTTTTAAACTGACAATGCAGTCTAGTTGTTTGAGCCAAAATCATATAAAATATAACGACTAGGTGACAAGAAATATTCATGGTCTTTCTTGGGATGAATCTTCAACGGCTGGAAAGGTGTCATCATATATAGCGCTTTATTTGAAGCAAATTATCCGACCCGGTGAAGAAGTATTTGTGAAAGGTCTAGAAAAGAAGAAATTGATTGAAACCTATCTAATGCAAAACGTTGTAACTGATATGCTTGCACTAGGTTGTCCTAAGCTATCGGAGTTAAAAATCAACAATCGTTTAACATATAACATCCATTGTTGTAGACATAGCAATAAAATCTGCAATATGCAAAACAAAGTACTTTTTTATTAAAAGAATGGTTTGATAATAATAAAAAACAATGCAATGTGCAAAACAAAATACCTTTTTTTTATTAAAAGAATGGTTTGATAATAATAAAAAACAATAGAAAGATTGTGTCTGTATTATTTATTTCAATATAATTTTACAATGTTAGCCTTATTAACTATTATTATAACAACTTCTAGCAAACATTATTTTTATCGATCCAGCTATTGCGTACGTTACAGAAGCCTAACCATTTTACAAAGACTTTATTTCCACTCTTTCTTAGGACTTTTTCTACCAGGTAAATTCCTGGATGTTTAACCTTTTGCAACTCCATTTCATAAAATGCACCTTTGATTTCTTTCTCGTCTTGATCTTCTAATATATATTGTTGCGATCCACTATTAGGCAACCCGTCAAACATACAAACGCTCGGGGCACAGCGTATTCTCAAGGATTCCAGAATTCTTCTAGAAATTACGGGAGCATGAGTCATCCTTGTAATCCAGAGTATATATAAGACCGCTAATGAATGCAAGAGTCAGTCTATTCTTGAATGTCTAATATAAATTATATCGTGTACAGTAAACGTAGTTGAGCTTTTGGAATATATACATAAATGATATAAGCTGTGTCTAATGTACATGCAGCTTGTAGTATACATAAATAAATAGAAGTGTATAAACAAATAGTTGTGTTAGTGTTGTTAATGAACCTATGGTAAAGGAGTTAATTTAAGAAGATATTAGTGCTTGTAAATTCATTAGTGTAATAGTGCTTCATTGTTGAGTGGACTGAAAACATCTATAAATAAGGCATATACTGTTAATTAGACTTGTGAACAGTGAGTAATAAAGACCATTATTATTACTTGTTTTAAATTAAAGAAACGCGGTAGTAGTAGCCGGTTACACTGGTGTCAGGCTGTGTTGGGTGATTAATTAAGTCTAAAGACATTTGAGTAGTTTGTATATGCCAGTGACAAGAAGTCAGAGTAAAATAGAGGCAGAAACTTTAATGAATTTCCTCAAGGATTTTAAATCCGGTATGGAGGAGAGGTCGGCTAAACTAGAATTGACACTAAACGAAAACTTAGTGAGGTCAGTTGAACTGGAATCAAACCTTACCGAAAGGTTAAGTGAAAATTCTAAGAAAATAGAGGAACGGTTTAGTGAAAATGCTGCGAAAATGGAAACAAAGTTGAATGAAAATACAGCTACGCTAGAACAAAGATTAATGGAAAGCTCCATTGCATTGAAAGAAGATTTCACTGAACGGGTAAAAACAGTTGAGCAAAAGTTGGACAGTAAATTGGTAAAAATGGAAGAAGATATGATGAGGCTGCAAGAACAGGTGATTTCACTAACAACACGGCCACTTGAAACAGCAAATCAAGTTGTAAATGAGAACATTTTAGAAATAAGACCCATGGAAAGAAGCAAGTCCATACCGACTAAATTTAAAGTGAAACCACCCACATTCGATGGCAAAACACCTTGGCCCACATATTTGAAACAATTTGAGGCTGCGGCAATAGCCAACGGTTGGTGCAACAAAAAGAAGGCTATTTCCTTAATAGTGGCCCTACGGGGGGAGGCTCTTAACATCTTACAGACGATTCCCGATCACCAGCAGAATGATTACGGCCTCTTAACATCAAAGCTTGAGATGAGATATGGAGATGCTCACCTTCAACAGGTTTACCACGCACAAGTTAAGAACCGCTCGCAAAAAACAAGTGAAAGCCTGCAAGAATTCGAAGCTGACATTGCCAGGTTAGTTAGATTGGCATATCCAACGGCACCAGAGAGTTTCCTCGAACAACTGGCTGTACAAACATTTGTGGATGGCGTTAAAGATGGCGAAATACAGCAAGCGCTAAGATTAGCACGGCCAAAAATGTTAGATGATGCACTGGCACATGCGCTTGAATTTGAAGCAGCTAAGCAGACATCACATAGGATGAGTCACAAAGCTCGGTCTGCCTTGGAGGAACCTGGTCAAGCTCAGAACAGCATAGATGAAATAATCAACCGTGTGTTTGAAAAGCGAAAGGCGGAAAGGCTGAAAAGACAACGACCGCGGAGATGGCGTCTACGATGCTGGAGCTGCGGTGAAGTTGGCCATATGCAGAGACGCTGTACTCAACCAAAGAAACAACCGGTTGTGCCAAAGCTGGTTCATGTAAGGGGGCGAACTTCAACAGCACAGCGTAGTGCCCCGGAGATTATCATCCGTGCTGCATCGTCGGGGGAAAGTTTGGACAGCATTTATATCGACGGTAGAATTAATGGTAGGGTTGTCCGATTACTTGTGGATACAGGAGCGACAAGAACTATTGTGAGACCAGATTTGGTTGGTCGTGGAAAAGTGCTACCTGTATCGGTGTGTCTCCGAACGGCAAGTGGTGAGAAGATTGGTACTCACGGAGAGACTGCCGTTATGTTGACAATTGGGGACAAATTAATTAATCATCGAGTGTTGGTAGCTGAAATTACAGAAGAGGTGATCTTGGGAATGGATCTCATGGGAGAATATGGGTTTCATGTAAACATGAAAGAAAATGTGCTTCGGATAGATGATGATGAGATTCCATTTCAAGGTAGGAGTAACCAGACGATGCAAGTTCGAATGATTTGCGATATGAAAATACCCGAGAAGGCGGAAATGATAGTAATGGGACGCCCGGATGGTACGCTCCAAGAAGGACAAGTATGCATGATGGAAGCAACTGAATCAGGAATGGGTCAGGAGGGACTTTGATTGGAAGAACGCTGGTAAAGTCTCGAAATATGGTACCAGTAAGGGTGCTGAACATTAACCCCATACAGTGACCCTGAAGAAAAGCATGATTGTGGGAAGTTGCATTCCAGTATGTCATATTAAACGTTGTGTGGACGACACGAAAATAAACCAACCAACGGTTGCTCACAGAAATTGCTGGATATGTTGATACCCTCGTGTCAAGGATTAAACGGCGACCAACTGGGGTAGGCAAAAGAACTGGTCGGACGATATCGAGGTGTGTTTGCACTGGATGATAGCGAGAAAGGAAGGACGAATGCTGTGCAACATAAGATCAATACTGGAGATGCGCAACCGATAAGATAACACCCCAGGCGGCTTCCTTTGGCAGAACATAAGGAAGCCGAACAAATTATCACCGATATGGAAGAACAGGGAGTAATTGAACCCTCGAATAGTCCATGGGCATCCCCGGTAGTACTTGTCAAGAAAAGGACGGGTCGACAAGGTTTTGTGTAGACTACCGGCGGCTTAACAATGTGACAAAGAAAGACGGCTATCCTTTGCCCAGAATTGAAGACACCTTGGATACTCTATCCGAATCTAAATGGTTTTCGACCTTGGATTTGAAAAGCGGATACTGGCAGGTAGGCTTGGAGCCAAACGATAAAGAAAAGACTGCGTTTACAATTGGAACTGGATTATGGCAGTTCAAGGTCATGCCATTTGGATTATGCAATGCCCTGCTACTTTTGAACGATTGATGGAGTCGATACTGCGTGGACTGTCTTGGAAGACTTGTCTGGTGTACCTGGACGACGTGATAGTTCTAGGCCGGTCTTTTGAAGAACACCTTAAGAACCTAGAGTAGATATTCCAAAAATTACGCGGGACAAACCTTACATTGAGCCCCAAGAAGTGTCACCTATTTGGAAAAAAGGTGAAATACCTAGGACATGTCGTTTCAGAGACCGGAATAAGAGCTGACCCTGACAAAATAAAAACGGTACAAGAGTGGCCTACACCAACAGATATACACCAACTACGCAGTTTTCTAGGATTGTGCACATATTACCGACGTTTTATACTTGGGTTTGCGAACATTGCCAAACCGTTAACAAAATTAACCGAAGATGGACAAGAATATGATTGGAATGACGACTGCCACAGAGCATTTGAACAACTAAAACGGCTACTAGTTACAGCACCAATTTTGAGTTATCCACGGATGGAGGGGAAATTTGTGTTGGATACCGATGCCAGTAACACAGCTATAGGAGGCGTTCTTTCTCAAGTGCAGGACGGACAAGAAAAAGTCATTGGGTATTTCAGCAAGGTCTTGTCGCGGCCAGAAAGGAACTATTGTGTGACAAGAAGGGAGTTGTTGGCCGTCGTCAAATCCGTAGAGCACTTTTATAAGTACTTATACGGCGGTAAATTCCTGTTGAGAACAGACCATGCTGCACTGAAATGGTTACTGCAGTTTTGAAATCCTGAAGGGCAAGTGGCAAGGTGGATAGAGCGGCTGCAGGAATATGACTTTGATACGGAACATCGTGTAGGAACTAGCCATCGGAATGCAGACGCTCTGTCAAGGAGACCTTGTCCGGTAGACTGCAGTCATTGCTCCAAGATGGAGGAGAAAATAAGTGTCATCCATAGAATGGCAGTGACCGATGATACTTGGCAACCCGAAAGAATACGAGAAGACCAGGAGAATGACGCCGAATTGGGACGTATTATTGCGTGGAAAAATCGAGGACAACGACCAACTTGGGAAGAAATTAGTATTTCAAGTAGGAGCCTGAAGGCATACTGGGCACAATGGGACTCCTTGGTGATTGAAAATAGAATCTTGAAACGACGCCTGGAATGTGAAGATGGCACTGAGAGACTTCAAGTGATTAGTGCCGAAAAGCAGAGTGCCGGAAGTGTTGCAGCACTTGCACGATGGTATTTCCGGAGGGCACTTTGGCGTGAAGAGAACTCTCGAAAGAGTGAGAGAAAGATTCTATTGGGTGAACTGCAAAGAGGATGTGAAGGAGTGGTGCCGGAAATGTGAGTTGTGTGCCTCTGCAAATGGCCCAGTCACAAAACGGAAAGCCCCCATGAGACAGTATAACGTGGGGAATCCTTTTGAGAGGGTAGCCATTGACATAGCTGGTCCGTTTCCTGAATCAGAGAAAGGAAATAAATACATCTTGGTTGCAATGGATTATTTTACCAAATGGCCAGAGGCATATGCTATACCTAACCAAGAAGCCGAGACGGTTGCAGATGTACTAGTGAAGAAGTTGTTTTGTCGCTTTGGAGTTCCGTTGGAATTACACTCCGATCAAGGTCGGAACTTCGAATCAGCATTGTTTCAAAATGTCTGCAAGCATCTTAGAATCAGGAAGACTAGAACCACGCCACTTCATCCCCAATCGGATGGAATGGTTGAAAGAATGAACAGGACGTTAGGGAAGTACCTGGCCAAAGTTGTCTCTGAACATCAACGAGACTGGGACCAATATCTACATTTGTTCCTACTGGCGTACCGATCTTCGGTACATGACAGCACAGGGTACTCGCCCGCTTGCGTAATGCTAGGACGTGAATTGCGGCTACCATGTGATCTTCAGTTTGGATTTAAACCTGGAGAAGGGATCGCAGGTGAAGATTACGTTGGTAAGCTTCGTGAAAGATCAAATAGTATTCACGAAAACGTCCGAAAGAATATACAGGCAGCAAGCGATCGAATGAAATCACAATATGACACGAGAGCACAAGAAGGTGGTTATCAACCTGGAGATTTAGTGTGGTTGTACAATCCACAAAGAAAACGTGGATTGTCGCCAAAACTACAAAGACAATGGGAAGGGTCGTACGAAGTGTTAAAAAGGATTAATGATGTAGTGTACCGGATCAGAAGATCCCTCGTGGTAAACCGAAAGTGGTACACTTTGACCGTTTAACATCCTACGCTGGCAACAACCAGGAAGACTCGAATAATGATAATGGTGTTCGGCAAGTTATTAATCATGAGCCAAATGTACATTTTGAGAGCTTTATGGCGGCGTATGGTGGTTCCGCTAAAGCGAGATTTGGCGTTGTTGTTGAAAAACAGCAAGATCTGTTTAGAGCACCAGAAGAGTATTCCCTTGCACATTGCGTAGCTCAAGATTTGGCAATGTCAAGGGGAATAGCTGTTGTTTTCAAGAAAAAGTTTGGATTTGTGGATGAATTAGTACAACAGCAGCCAACTGTAGGAAAATCTTTGGCCCTTCAAGATAAAAATCGTTATGTTTACTATCTGGTCACCAAAAATTCTTCATGGCAGAGACCTAGTTATGGACATCTATGGGAGGCTTTGCTAAATCTTAAGGCGCAGATGATGGAAAATGGAGTAACGAGACTAGCGGTGCCCAAGCTGGGATGTGGACTGGATCGCTTAGATTGGAGGATAGTCCGAAATATGCTAGAAGTAGTTTTCCAGGAACCAACGTCCAGGTTCTTGTTTGTTGTTATCAACCGGTTGCCTACCAAGACCAGGAAAAGAGTGTTGACTGTTACTTCCAACGACGCGGTGGATGCACCAAAGGAGATAGCTGCCGATACCGTCACCAGTCATCGAATTGGCGTCAAGATGGATTTACAGTTACGAGACGTAACGGTTTTAAAAAGGGGCAGTGTTGCGATCCACTATTAGGCAACCCGTCAAACATACAAACGCTCGGGGCACAGCGTATTCTCAAGGATTCCAGAATTCTTCTAGAAATTACGGGAGCATGAGTCATCCTTGTAATCCAGAGTATATATAAGACCGCTAATGAATGCAAGAGTCAGTCTATTCTTGAATGTCTAATATAAATTATATCGTGTACAGTAAACGTAGTTGAGCTTTTGGAATATATACATAAATGATATAAGCTGTGTCTAATGTACATGCAGCTTGTAGTATACATAAATAAATAGAAGTGTATAAACAAATAGTTGTGTTAGTGTTGTTAATGAACCTATGGTAAAGGAGTTAATTTAAGAAGATATTAGTGCTTGTAAATTCATTAGTGTAATAGTGCTTCATTGTTGAGTGGACTGAAAACATCTATAAATAAGGCATATACTGTTAATTAGACTTGTGAACAGTGAGTAATAAAGACCATTATTATTACTTGTTTTAAATTAAAGAAACGCGGTAGTAGTAGCCCGTTACAATATGTTGTCGGATTGGTTACGTTTACCTTTTTATTCGTAAAAATTTCATTTGACCAGTTTGGCGTGTAACCTTTGGTAAATGCTTCCCTGTGTTTACTAATCCTCACACTGTCTTTAATTGAATATTTTGGTATTTTGGTTGCAAGTTTGATGTGGGTAAAAGATGATTTACGAATAGTTTTTTCATTTGATTTATCAACTTTTACAGGTTTGACTCCGATAGTATTGTGAATTGTATTGTTGTATTGTTTCACAATATCGCTTAAATTTTTTATCCAATTGTAAGAACCATTCAGGTTAAACAAGCGCCACATTTTTCCCTTTAAAGTTCTAATTACACGTTCAACAATGCATGCTTTCTTTGTAGAAAAAACACTATAATGGTTTATGCCATATGTCTGCATTAAGGATTGAAGTTGTTTTTTATAATATTCTTTACCAAAATCATACTGCAAATTTCTTGGTGGATTTTTAAATTTATTTAAAATTGTTCTCATTGCAGCAGTAACATCAATACCAGTCTTACTTTTAAGTGGTACAGCCCATACGTATTTGGAGAAACAATCAATAACTACTAAAATGTATTTAAATCCTTTGTTTGTTTACGAATATGGTAACATTTTAATCAAATCGGTCTGAAGAAGGTCGTTTAAACCTTTTACTATCACTTTGCATCTCTTGAAATTTATTCTTGCTGGTTTATGAAGTTCATTTACTATATCCTCTTTCACTTTTGATTGAGCAACTATCATAATACTTTTTTTCTAATCAGGATTTATTAAATACAATTAATAAATACTTTTATGTTTGAATGTCCAGGGCTCCACTTGCTTTGAAAGGAACTTTTAATATAAAATCAAGAAACATTGTGGTATTGTTTATGATAACACCGCTGTCTCGAAAGCTGATTACATCCATACGTTTAAGCAAAAATCCTGCAATTACATAACTTTTTTCGTTTATAAGAATTTCAATGTCCTGCGGGTATCCTTTAATATTTTCAATGACTGCTTCCTCATAAGGAAATTTATAATTATGTCTAATGTTGAAAATAAGGAATGTGTTGTCACCGTCGAGGAATGTACTAGAGTAAAACGTTGCTACTACCGTGTAATGTAGCATATGTAACTTGTACTCAATCAAGGTTTCAAAACCTTCATTTTTGTTTTCATATTCCTGTTCACTTATATCTATTTTACAGTTATGTAAGTGCCTTCCAAATTTGTCAATTGTCATATCATCTAATCACTTTCGCCTCACGTAATTCTTCAATGATCGAATTTATTTCGTTGCCGTGACCTGTGTGTCCAGCAGTCTGAGATGAAACTAAAAGCCGTAATCTATCAACAAGTTCATTGGGAATATTCCAATATAAATAATCTATGGCGTTATTTGATACTTCCATTGTCATACCGTCTCCAAGACGCTTTCTATAGGGTAATGTTCTAGGTCTACGGGGTGTTTGGAGAAGTATGTTTAATGTAGATATTATATTTTTGTATTTATATGAATTGTTACCCTGAATGTGTTCTATTTCAGAATAATATCTTCTATTAGCATTTGTTCTTTTCACAATATCAAGGTACGACTTTAGATCTTGCGATCTGTACCCGACAGGATATTTTTTAAACAGTAGTTCGTATAATCCAGGAGTACCTTTATATTTGAAATCATTTATTAGAACATTTTCATCATCCAACACGAAATTCGAATTGCCTATCATAAGACCATTTGAATCAGGGTTAAACCTAATATCATATTTATGATCAAATTCGTTCTTAACATCTTTAAACATATTGTAAATATATTCTCGAAGTAGCGGATGCAACTGTTCGAGATAATGTGTCATACCAGGTGAATCGGCTAAGCTTTGTATATATTCCTGGGCTTCTTGGGCATTTCGATTAACTTCTGCTTCGTATTCATTCTCAACATCATCATCATCATCTTCCTCTATGGCATCATTTTTTATATTCGGTATATGCTGAGCAATAACCGGCGAATCAATATATTCAACGTTCCTTTCTAGCAATTTAGGTTTAATTTTTTTTACACTGCTATGAGGCAGTTCTTCTTCTTCTTTAAATTTTTCTTTCTTTACCACACTTTCCCCATCTAGTTTATTAGCAACAGTTTCTAATCGCGATGTTATGGGTAAGATTGATTCCACTTGGACGATTTCATTATCTTTTAACTGGCGCAATTGGTTTTTTACAATGTTTCTTTTCTTAATTAAAATTCTTTTAAGTTTTATCGCCTCCTTGTTCATTGCGTAAAAAGTTTATTGTAATAAGAAAAATTCTTTGATACTAACGATACTTGCGTCTCTCAAGGTTTAAGTATGTATGAAGTGATCAAAACCTATTCGGTACCTTCCTTGACCTGGATCACTATCTTTGTCTACAACTAAGAAACCGTATTTGTCTTGCCAACAAGCAGCACATATTTCACGGAATTTATCATACTTCATGTCAGTATTGATGTGATCGTCATATATGTGTTTTAAGTTTAAATCGTCTTGTTTAAATAAAACTAAAAGATTAGCATTATCACGTAGTAAGTGCTTAGGTATACGAGTATAACTTTGACAAAGGTAAAAACTGTCTACTTGTTTATGACGCCCCATACTAAAGTATTCCCTAATGATACCTTGTTTATCGCAAGCTACATCATCAAAAACAAATATAGAATTATTTCGAGCATCAGATGGTGATATAATATTATCAGAACTGGAAAATGTATCATATTTGATCCCTTTTATTGGTCGCAGTAGACTTTCAAGGTATTGATACTTTGGTTGATAAAGTGATTTAGAATAAACATATACGTTTTCAAACTTTAAACCATTAGGATGTTCTATCAACCCAATCATAACGTTGGTTTTACCGCAATTTGATGGACCAACAACTAGACATCGAATAGATGAAGGCAGAAGAACGCTGTTTTTTTTTTAGCTAAGGATTGCACGCCAATGTCATTATTGTTTATGGTTAAAGGTGTTGATTGTTTCACAACACGCATGTTTGCATGTACTAAATTTGATTGTAACAAAAGTGGAATTATATATATATATATATATATATATATAAGAAACGGCGAGTATATAAAGAATCATTAATTCACAATATTTTATTTATTTACTGCACAGCTTGAAAGGGCAGTTGTCCGCTAATGATTACATGTAATAATTCTAAAACTACTGGGAACGGACTGTTAAATACTGTAATTAACAATTTACCATTTGAAGCGCATATTCCGGGTTGCAAATTTTGGTTGTTTTTTTCGTAACGCCAAAGCTCTACACAAGATCAGCGGTAGTTTTCGAATTACAGGATTTTAAGCAGTACATTTTAGACTTTGTGAAATCTCCACCTGATTTTCTAGACAGAAACGGTACATAATAAACTGTTGAGCGATACAAAATAAAAAAGATATGCCTGCATATAAAAGGATTAAGTTGATGGTGGTCGTATTAAAGCTGAGCGTTGTATCAACAGTTCGACTCCCTATTGTTAGAGCCTATATTATTTCTGTAATAGAAATTCAGCAGCATTTATAATTTTTTTATTTTTAGAAGAAACATTTTAAAATGCCATTGTTTATATGATTTTAGGATTTTGTTATTTGTTAACAGTATGAGATATTATAGTCGCATTTGATTTTCTTTATGTGATGCGAGTACCTGCCTTCGCATCGGTCTTCCCTCTTGTTCTGTTTCCAAATAAGCAATAAGTCACTATAAAAAATTATAATTTCAAATAGTTTCCGAAAAGTGTTCCTAAATAAATTTAACTAGAAAGGTTTATTAAAACATTATTATTTATGCAACAAATAAAATAAAAATTATGTGTGGATACTGAACTGCACATTCTAAACAGGTTAAAATATATTTATATTACAAACTAAAGACATATGGATAGGTTAAAATTAGCTTGAGGCTCTAAAATGCATTTATTTAGCAAATAAATACTTTCCAGTTTTGTCACAGTTACCTAGATGTTCAAACGTAATAAACAAACATTTTCTATTTTAAAGTGGTAATAAGCATAGTTGAAACCATTCAAGCGCTTTACTATAATGCCACTAATAAAGTTTTGCAATGCATAAATTATTCAATTGAAGAGAAACAAACTTACACTAACGAACATGCAATAATAGTACTAGTAATATTTATATATAAATCTATAGTAAAGGTTATGCGAAACTTTATTAAATGCATACCATATATGTCATGTGAATATACAAGATTACCACAAAAGAATCATCGGGTTTTAGAATTATATATTCAGAAAGTATTACAGATATACTGATAAATGACATGTCACTAGAGAGGGAAAATATTCAAATTTTTGAGTACACATTTTCGATGTGGGCTCCTTGCGTCACATGACATAAATATTCAAATAATTGTCGAGTTTCACTCATACACTCATACACGCTGCAATGTGCCTCAATCGATATAGTTAACAGCAGTAGAAATTCCGTCTCGGTGTTCATCCAGTGTTGTTGACAATGGTCGTACGTAAACCATATCTTTAATGAAAACAAAAGAATCTCGCCGTGTAATATCGGGAGACCTAGGATGCCACTCGAACAATACTAAATCTTGTTTAGCACATCGATTAATCTAACGCTGAATGAGTTCCTTGTTAAGATACCAATGCACCTCTTTATGCCAGTGAAGCGGAGCTTCATCTTGTTGAAATATATTAACGTGTTAAGGGGGTCACGAAAGATCATTGAAACTCTAATTCTACAGATAAACCCCACTAAAATATAAAGGAATCCGGAAGAAATATGAATTTCCAAAAATTCATGGTTACGCCCTATATAATACAAGCGTACTTTTATTCATTAAAGTGCGAAATAAAAAAATTCAATTGCGCATGTATAAATAATCACCCTGTATGATATAAGCGTATTGTAAATACATGGCAAATAATGAAAGCCGTATATGTCAAATTAATTATTTCAAGATACCTTAAAACGCATTAAATGCGAATACAAATTGATCACTCTAAAATAAATCATTTCGTGTATTTAAAACCCCAATCTTTAATGTTTATGTGTATTAAAAACACGTTTTACCGTGAAAGCAAATATTTTCTGTAAAATAACACCTCGTAAACCACTTTACACAATCTTCACCTCGATATGCCCGATAAAACGATAAAGAGTCATCATAGTCACATTTCACATAATATTCGACACTATACGGCACATGTTCTTGATACTTCTTCTTGTCCCCAGTACGCTTCAGTATGCATTCCAAATTTGTTCTTAAAATTCTTGAAGCGAAGTATCTTTTCTTCTTCTGCAGACAACCGAGATATACACGCTTGCTTAGTTCTGCAATCGGCAATATGATTCAGCAATTTTTCTTCTGTAGTAAACAGTGTAAACAGCGATCACAAAAATGTTTTTTATATGGCTAGTACTAAGTTGAGAAGCACTAGTCGACTTAGATCTTTAATCCATACATAATGAGAGTGGAATATTTCTTCTCCATTGGCATATTTAAAGTTTTCCATATCTTCATCATATTACTGGTTATAGATCATGAGGAAATTCACATGCGTATTTGAGGATATTAATATAGAAACAGTAGTAAACTTTCGCTTGTTTAGTTTTAAGGTATAGACATTAACATTCTGAGCTCCAAAGTTTTTAATTTGATTTTGCGTCACCGGGAACTGAATACCTTTTAAATTTAATATTTCAGATTAATGTGGATATGATGTTATCCAATCGCTATTCTTCCTAACAGGATATAAAACAGCCATTATGAACGAAGCAAAGTAAGCTGGATCTTCATTTTTCACATTGACACATGCTTGTTTTCGTTTAATGTCCAGGGGCAGCTCAATGTACCTACGAAGATCCTCGTATAGGATTATATTTGTTATGTTAACTCCCCAAGTTAACAATATTTGTTAAACTCCATCCGCTATCTCGCTTTTGAAACTTTTCCAACGCCACCATTACAGGTTCTGCAATATTTTATTTAAACCATTTGTCTAGACCGGTGTCACGAAAAATGGCCGCATTAGACGTTGTAAAATATTTACACTCTTGCTTAAGCTTAGGAGCAATTGCAATTTTATACTCCCCACAAAACACTGTGTTAACTTTGTTTGGTTCATAACTTTTCAGGGCATTTTGAATCCTTCTTTTGAACAGGCTTTTACAGTCTCGTAAAAGGGCTTTCATTTCTTTATGCTTAAGGTTACTTATTACACCAATCCCGATGCGTCCCTTGAAAACTGAAACAGAGTCCACCCAATGCACTCCCGTTTTAGCTGTTTTCTTTTTAGTTGTATGCCCCGCTCTTTTCTACTGACCTACTTTAAATTGCGAGCGCATGGTTTTGATATTTGCTAATGAAAACAGCAGCTCATGTTTCTCACCAACAGATTTTGCATTTCCAATCGCCTTGTTGATACGTCGAATTCCACTCTTGCACTAGCGCAAACCTTCCATAACCACACTGTCATCACGTGAAGTTCTTACTAATCCGATAAGAGCAGCAACATTTAGCATCAAATCTTTGAAGAGAAACATGTTGCTCGTTTGAAGTTCTACAGTAGAATGACAAAATTGGCGCACGCGAGTTATGTATCCCCCAATTTATATATGTATAATGTAATAGAATCTAATAGGAAATTATTAGAAATCATTAAGAAATTATTAAGTCGATTACAACAATGTAACTCAAGGATAGATATAAAAAGGTTATTAACAGTTCATGAGAACGGATGCAATACAATGTCTTCCAGACGATAGTGATACTGCAGGTGGCAAGTCACAGACGGTTAAGATACCGCAATTACCTAGAAAGTAAGATTGTGACAATGTATTAATGGATAGAATTAAGTATAAGCAGACATGAGCTCTGCAAGTTCCCACAGAATTTTGAGGGGCAGGGACAACATAAATACCCCGGGAGCCCCAAGACCAGGCAGTCAGTCTGAGTATTACAACTTTAGCATTGTTGTTTACCTAGGCTACTCGCCCTAATATTAGTTCAATTAATATTTTACTTTCGACTTGAATAATTAATACCAATTTGTCAAAATTCCATATTAATTTCTGTTTAAGTTAATAAATATTGTTACGAAGAATTGCAAGTAGTTTTTAAAAACACCACTCCCAAGGCCCAAAACGTAACTCGCGTCCGTATTTATAGTATATCCCCAATCCAATTTCTATGATAAATTCAAGATAATTAAGATGAGTTCATTACATTAGCTTTTTCATATATGAAATTTAATCCTATACCTTTACTGTCACATCCTCATTTCGGACAATAGAAAAGCCCATGGCGGCTCAAGACCTTATACATTATAGGCCCATGGCGGCCCCGGGCCTTAAACGTCATAGACCCCATGGCGGGTCCCGGTCTTTATTATATTTAATACTAAGATCATACAGGATACCACCTCTGGTTCATTATTCCATAGATAGCATGGAAATTGCGGAAGCAGTTTAAATTATAATAAATTACTCTGATATATGCATGTAGTACATAAGTGTAAATATATTGATCTAGTAAATAAGTGTAAATATATAAATAAAATGTTAATTTATATGTAATAAGTGTAAAGTTATATATTATATGTTAATTGAATTGGTACCTTCAATCCTATTGTAAATGTACTGTTATTGGTTAATATTATAGTATTTAAGTATGTTACTCTAAAGAATGTTAACTTAGATATAAGCAATCGATATATGTTTAATGTATGTTAATTCGGATAAACCGAAACAATATATATAATATTAAACATATGTATGTTATAGTATATAAAATCAATGTATGTAAGTGTAATGTGTAATAAAGCATTTTAATGATTGCATATTTTTATTTATGGGACAGAGAGGGCGCAGAGTGTGTGTGTGCGTGCGTGGGTGCGCGCGTGCGTGCATGGGTGCGTGCATGCGTGCGTGCGTGCGTGTGTGTGTGGATCGGACGGCACCAGAATTCCTATATAAAACGGTTAAGCAACAGTCACGTGAACCTTAAATGTAGGATCATCCGGGTGAATGACCTTTAGAACTCACAAAAATGATCTTTTTAGAACTTAGAATTTTCCATGCTAAATGCCATAAGAAAATTGGCTTTTTGCGCTCGTACGCCCCTTGCTGACCTACTAGCGTTATTCCAAAAAGCCTATTGGTTGCTGGGGGTGAAATCTTGAATATTGAAAGTTCAGTTCTGATTGAAGCTTTGATTGCAATACATTCTAGTTTAAAGCTTTGAAAGTTGTGATATAAATTAATATCAATATAAATTACTCCATGCGATATGAATTACTGTAGTATTCACATAAATTAATAAATAGTGCTTGGAGCTCTAATTGTAGTGCGTCGATAGTAATTAAGAAGATAACAACGTAGTGTTAAGTAAATAATACTTGTATTTAGCGCTTATCTGAAAATAAATTGTTGGAAAAGCTTTTAGGAAATTCCATTGTAACAACGAGTTATTAAAATGCTTTGTATAATCAGTTTGAAAATAAAGAACTGTTGTTTATACAAATAGTTTTCATTACAATATCAGCTAAAAAAGTGCAGTCAACATTGTATTTTATGTCGTTCGTGTAAATTGCAGTGTTTTCTAAGTTTTTGCGGGTGATAAAATATTTTAATATAGAACATACTGTGTGATTAGATGTTGACTACATAAATATAGGTTTACGCGTGAAAATTTGCACGCATTTTCTACAAAGGCCTTTCTATATGCGAGTATAACAGCATTATACGACCTTGTGCATAATTTATATAAAGTCTCTTTACATCGATAACAGTTGTGCGGTTTATCGAACTTGTTTAGTTATCAGTAACTATAGTTCCATGCTGACTTCTAATGTCAATCATATGTTCTTACCATTTGTATAAGTAAATAATACACTTTTTGCACTTCTGGTTGTCGAAACTCGTCTACTCAATTCTTATCGGACATACTTATCCTACATATTTGTTCCCGATCATGCCTCAATGAACATCTCTGTAGTGCACGTGCTTAAAATTGCTTGACTTCATTTATTTAAGTTTTCTTTCTTGAGCGCAACCATGGATACTAAATTTATTGCCGAATTGTCTGAACTAAGAGTGATGATGGGTGATTTCCTGGCGAAATTAGATTCGCTTGCTGATAAAGCGACTACTACCGCTAACGCGGACAAAAGTACAATAACAAATAAAATTGAGCTACCTAGGACCGATTATACATATGTGGGCTTAAGCTTAGCTCTACTAAACTCGAGTTCAACTTAAGCCAACGTTCCCCACCGTGAATGATTGTACAAGACAGATTTAACTACTGCAGGTTCAACTGAATCATGTGAACAACTAAAACTTCAATGTTAGCAATAACGACGCCCGTGCATTATAACTGTTTATTTTATCAACGTAACCTGAAAAGTTGTGTATTTCTTTATAGTAGTATTTTATTTTTATTATCATGGGCACCAAAAAGAGGGTATTAAACTTCAGCGCTAAAGAGTAAATGGTTTTAGATTTCCCTGCAGAAACTCATCACCAGAAAACGAACTGTTGACTGTCAATTGAAAAAGAATTTAATTCGGCCACTGGTGAAGTACATCGTCCTGTGAAAATGTTGAGGAAGAAATATGATAACATCAAGAAGAGAGTTAAAAAGAAGTTTGCTAATGAAAAGTGTTATAGGAAGGAAACAGGTGGGGGAGGACCTCCTCCAGATATTTTATTTACATATGTAGACGAGGAGATAAAGGATGTTTTAGGAGCGAGGATAGATGGATTGCCATCAGAATTTGATGATGACGCTGAAGATAAACTTTAAAATTGTATGTATATTTTATATACTATTTGTAATGTTGCAGTCACTGTGGAGGTAACAGACTTTATTGAGATGGTAATTTAAATTAACCTACTTTATCATGTTATAAAAGGACAACCTTAAAATCAAGAAGAAGTTTATGTTTTCGAACATAATTACAACATAAGAAATGTTGATATCTCCACACCATCGACTTCCAAAATTGATAACGAAGAGGCAGGTATGTTAATTTTAGAAAATTTATACTGCATAACTAATGTATAGATAATGCAATAGAATCAAACGATTGGACAATTTACACACCCAGCATGTTACGGTCAAAAAAACCCACCCATTAAATACTGAAAAACCCAAAGGTAAGAAAAAAATGTTAGAAAAATGTTAAATATTATTATATTTAAAAGTATAAGGAAAGAATATGTTGAAAGCTCTTCAAGCGAGCGAATTTCTCGATGAGCAGATGCCGAAAGCCAAGTAGAAAAATCTAGGACTGCTTTTCTAAAAGAGGAATTTGACATAAAATTAGAGCAAATGAGAGAACGGCATGAGCATGAAATGAACAAGGTTTAAAAAATAACATGAATTTTGAATGGAAATATTGGAATTAGAAAAACTGCGTGCAAAAAATGAAATGAAAAAATAGAATTGTATAATATATATTGAACATAATATGTAAGTTGGATTAAGTTTGTATATATAGCCTATTAAAGTGATATAAACATTTTATAGTTACATTTAGATATTCTACATAAAATTAATGTTTCTTCTAATTATTAGCTAATAATGCATTAAAATATTCATTAATAAGTTGATATCGTGTCACATTATTTACACCACCAACAACATCCCTCAAGTTTTCCACCTCGACATCGTTAACAAATTTTATTTGTGCCCCTATCTCTTCATTTACTGGCGGTACTTCTTCGTGTAATAACATTCCAATATTATGAAGTACCGCAGTAGCAATAACAATTGCTTCAACTTTGTGTAGTTGTTGTCTAATTCCTAGTGCAAGAATTGGGAATCTTCTTTTCTAAATACCAAACGTTCGTTGGACAGAATTTCGAGTACGTATTTGTAACTCATTGGCAAGATGTTCCGCTGGTGTTACGGGATTGACTGCATGTATGAAGATTAGTAAATACATTTAAATACTGTATGGCAATTCAACCTAATGGTGTAATTAAATACGGTAAAATTCCATATACGCTGTCTCCAACTAACAAATACTTATTGTACTGATTATTTTCAAAATGTGCTCTTAACCGAGAGTTATTAAAAATTGTACTGTCATGTGCAGAGCCAGGTCAACTACACACAATGTTTTGGATTTTACAATTCGCATCACATACAACTTGACAATTTAACGAAAAGACACTTTTACGATTTCTATATATTTCAGACTCTGCTCCACCAGGCGATATAATTTTAATGTGTGTACAATGTAGGGCACCCGCAGTTTTGGGAAAGCGTGCAATATCATAGAATTGAGCACTATTGATAGCCATCTCCTCTTCTGTGCTAGGTATTAATATAAATGTTCTATGCAGAGAGGTTATTGTTCTGCTAACTTTATACACAATTCGACTAACTGTTGCTGTGTCAATTCCAATAAAGTGTGCCCACAACTTGTAGAAATGAACCAGTAGCAAAAAATCTTAAGGTTACGAATAACATTATATCTGCAAATACTGCATTATTTCTGAAAGTATACACACGTTGATTATTTCATTACTCCAATTCGATTTTACCTTTGTGTTGTATGCAAAATTCCCCCTTTTATATTTCGTAACACAAACCGGACTGCATTTTTTGACAGACGAAATCTTTTTAAAAATTCTGTATCATTCTATTTTCTATAATGATTTTCTCGGGGGGATACACTTTCCTTGCCCTCCTACGACCGACTATCTCTACCAATTCTATCATATCTTCATAATTTGTTAAAATGCCAATATACTGATCCATAATAATATATCAAATATAATTGAAAAAATACTTACTCAAATTCTCCAAATAAATAGAAATATTTGAGGTTAGAATGGTATGTAACTATTGATGCTACTACCTGAGCCACGCTTAAACAATCTATGTGGTTTAAGTTAAGTCTTAGATTAACTACCGCTCAGGTATTAAACTGACAATGTACAATTACCATATTCCTTGAACCTAAGTTTATTCTCGGTTTACCTTTAAACCAAGCTTAAGCTTTAATTGTACAATCGGCCCTTTCTCTTCAATTTTTCACTTTTTCGGTCCGTGTTCTTAATTTGTTTAGTGAAGTCAGTCAATGGCTAGAAACGGTAGAGCAGTAGTATTCTAGAAGAGACAGCCTTCTGTTACATGGATGCCGGGAACAGCCTTAAGGAGACAACTGTGTACAGATTGCTTAAAAGTCTTTAAAAAGAATCTACAACTTAATTTGAATGAGTCAGACATCGAACGAGCACATCGGAAAGGGAGTTTAAAAACAGTTCGCTCTGTTTCGGAGGTGGGTAAACGCGGTACAAGACCCATTATTATTAAGTTTTTAACTACAGCCCGCGTGATGTAGTATTTAAGGCAAAGAAACTTTTAAAAGGTAGCAGCTATATCATTTCGGAGTCACTGACTAAGAACAGATTGACCGCGTTAAATAGTGCACGCTCTATATAGAACGCACGTAATGTGTTCACATCTGATGGCCGTATTATTATTATTAACAACCATAAAAGATTTGCTGTCACTAGTATGAAAGACCTCCTGGCTTTGCAATCACCATCGTTTGAAGCCCTGGCTCCCCCAGTTAACAAACAGTCTGGCTCTTCACGTATTATAACAAGAAATCAAACTAAAAGCGAATTCGAGCAACTGCACTAGACTGCACTGTTGTGCAGTTTTTTATTCCGACGTGTTCGATCGAACTTTTTAAGTGCGCACTTTTTTAGTTTTGTCGTATTCGAGCAGCGAGCAGTGCAATTCAGTTCTGCACTCCGTGCGCACTTTTCTGCACGCGCTCTGGTAGCGTGTGCTGCTTAGTGCAAATATGACTGCTTTCAATTATATAGTTTTAACACCCAAGGGTGATCTGTACTAGGTATCCTGAAAATGAAATAATGCATACACTCTAACTATATGTTGAGGATTTTTAATGAGCTTTAACGGGTAATAAAATGAATATGATAATTTTTAAGTGTGTCTGTACTAATTATTTTATTTCTGTTTATATAGATGAAATCCCATAGCAGACAAATACGTATAATCGAAAGCGGCTTATGGCAACCGGTTTGTTGTAATTTGTCACTTGTCAGGATAGGTTATTAAAGTAGCTTTATTACCAATTTTAATTATTATTATGACCGATGCAATAATTCTAAATGAATTATTATCCACTTTGTCGTCTTCCGAAGATGATAATGAAATTGCAATTATTCTAGAGGAAATATGATCTAGAGAAAAAGTTCGTCAAATATCAAAAATTTAAAATTTTGTATCAGATGTGATTGACAAATATAATATAATATAATATAATATAATATAATATAATATAATATGTAAAAAGCCATTTTAGTTTCTAATTTTAATAATAAAATAGTTACCTTTGAAATGATAAAAATAAAATGTCAAATTAAAAACTGTCATGATTGCCACCAGTTCTACTTGTATTGAATAGTTGGACCAGAATTCTTCAAGTCCAGAGGTGAGTTTATTATATTCTCACGGGTGTTGACTTGTATGAATTGATGTATGTGCTTTTATATTAATTATTTATTCATGAGTAAATTGAAACTATGTAGTATAGCACTTTAAAAGACTGTATTGCATACTTTTGCACAGATTGTTCTGACAATATCGTATGATCACTGAGGGCTATAGCTATTATGTGCTGAGTGTGAAATAATGTTTATTAGAGTATATAGTTAGGGATGCTACCAAGTATCTTGTACATTTAATTATATAAAGATAAGATAGTAGTCAAAGGCGTACGGTGTGAAGAATTCTGCCGTTACATAGCAAACCATTCGACACACAGGTTAGGATGTGAAGAATTCTGCTGTTACATAGCTAACCATTCGACACACAGATTAGGGTGTAAAGAATTCTGCTGTTACATAGCAAACCATTCGACACACAGGTTAGGATGTGAAGAATTCTGCTGTTACATAGCAAACCATTCGACACACAGGTTAGGGTGTAAAGAATTCTGCTGTTACATAGCAAACCATTCGACACACAGGTTAGGATGTGAAGAATTCTGCTGTTACATAGCAAACCATTCGACACACAGGTTAGGATGTGAAAAATTCTGCTGTTACATAGCAAACCATTCGACACACAGGCTAGAGCGTACTGTTAGAAGATACGGCACGCTAGTTGTCTAGAGCCATACAGGTATGATAATGATGGTTTGAATGGTGTTGATGTGAAGTTAGAGATTGAATCAATTGTAGGTTACATTGGTTGTGTATGCCAGTTATAGTTGATATCATATTTATATAGTTATATAGAATGTAGTTTTATCTATTCCTTATTAGAATGACTGAGAGGTCAGCACTCATCGTGACTTTATTATTTCTAGAATTAACGGTGGTTGCCGATATAAGAATACATTCTAACAGAGCCCTCTACGTGACTGCAGATTTGGTTAATAAACAGGTACGGTTAACTTAGAAATACCTCTGATGTATATATTTACAATTATACAAGAAATTTGGGTTAATTTCAATTACGTTAAAGTAAGTACCCACATGTCAACTTTCCACGCCTTACAAATAAATCTTTGTTGTAATCCATTTTTATACTTCAAGAAGCAGTTACGGTGTAACAAGGAAACCTTTTATAAATTATATGACATGTTCAAAAATAGCCAATTTTCAACAACCCAAGGCAAATCAGATAAAGTACATGTGCTTACTTTACTGTGGTAAGTAATAGAAACAGGGTTACAAATTACAAAGTTCTGGTTAATGGATTTGCTGCAAATAAGTCTACATTAAGAGAGGTTGCCACAATGTTTGATTTAAGCATTTCCACAGCTCATGTCGTCGAGATGATGATAAATTTTTAAATAAGCATTGTCCATCAGACAATTAAGTTTCCAGATTCAGATCATGAAAAACAAACGAACGCTGCATCCTTCCAAGAGGTAACCTTTAACAGCAATTTAATATCAATAATACAAAATGTTTCTCATATTGTTTAAATACCTGATTACATTAAATAAATAAATACCATTGCATTTCCTTTTTAAGATAACTGGTTTCCCAGGAGTTATAGGTTGTGTTGATGGTGTACCTATATATCGGTAACTCCCGTACACAAGATGAAGTTAACGTACGTTAATAGACATGATCAGACATCTATTACGTTATAGGCTATTTGTAACGCACAAAGAAGTTTATTGCTGCATTTACTGGCACACCTAGCAAAATACATGCCAGAATATTCAAGCCATTTTTGTAAAATATAAAATATTAAGTATGAACCCCAAATATCATATTTTAGGTGACTCTGTCTATCCCATCTCACAAAATCCGTTAATTCCATATAATGATTATGGTTATCTAACAGAAGCCCAGTAGAATTACAACAAAAGTTTTCTGCCTTTAGGGTAAAAATTGATAATGCATTTGGACTGCTCAAGTGTAGATTCCGTTAATTAATGAGAATCGATTTTTGGTTTGTAGAAAAGTTGTCCCGTTTTATTATTAGTAAGTTAACAAGCGTAGTTTTATATAAATGGTAATTTTGTTCTTTTATGTTGCTGTGTTTTGCATAATATGTGCATAGATAATAATGTTTATTTGTAGATGAAGATTGTGCCATCGAAAAGGAGAATAATTTAGATTATGAATATGATCCAAATGATTGGGAGAAATGAAAAGAAATCTGATCTGCACTCAATTTATTTTATTAGACTTTTAATATTTGAATATATAACTACAATGTTAAGAAATTATATATTTACAAAACTAGTTATATACAATTATACATTATCATCAGATTTATTTTTTTTTGTTGTCTCTCTTACTATCGAGATACTGTTTTAATACATCCATCTTCTCCCGATGCCGCCTATTACGAGATTCTTCTTTTTGTTCATGAATCTCCTTTAGAGTCCTGGACAGGATACTTATTAAAGAAGGTTTAGCTTTCTTTGTAGGTGGTTCCTCATTCTTTTCTATTCTTTCACATTTGTGGCTATCGATTCTTACCTAAAATTATATGCATCAAAATAATTGCCACAATGTGTAGCTTACCTACCTCTGATTCTATACTATCATCAATAGCAATAATTTTTAAAATTTCATCTCGAAAAGGAACCTCACTCTTATGGAGCCTCACCTTGCGTTGCTTTCCACGACTTTCTTCTTTCGTTTTAATAGTTTTGTATCTATTTTCAATTTGTCAAAATGTTCTATTGGTGTTAATAACAGACAACATATCGTGGGAAATACAATGCCTTACATGTGATTTTAATGCTCCACCCAAAGGTACTACATTGGCCTGGAAGCGATTTTTTTTACCTGGAAAATTTGCAATTTTACCGAACCCTTGCTGTTCCAAGCAAGGTGATAGGGATCTTTAACTCACACACGGGACCTCCATTTTACCTCTCATCCGAACGAGGGTGTATTTTCGTGAAAAATGCTCGCCTAACATTTTTCAAGCGGACCGTGTCGGGATTCGAACCCGGGACATTGGGCGTAGTAGTCGCACACACCACTACGCCACGGAGCCGCCTGAAATACAATGCCACGTATGTATTTTCTTCTTAAACTCTTCATTGGGCCAACCATGCTCAAGTATTGTTCATATTTATCCAGCATGAATTTAGTTTCGACATATGACCATTCGCATGCTAAAACAATTTCAATTTGCAATTATTATAATTAATTATCTTAATATTATACCAGAATCCGTGTGCTCCATTATACTGGCACCGCTGCAGCTATGAATATCTTGACTGTTTTGTGTAAAAACAGTAGCATTGCCGCTCAGGCCGCTACATCCTGGCATTGACATTCCTACACTACAATTACAAAATAAAGTTTTATGTACCGTTTAATTGTATACTAACAAATTGGGTCCATCAACCGAAAATTGTACATTTTGCAATTCTCTATACTCTACACATCCCATTATCTTCAGTTTTTCGATATACGGTGGTAAGTGTAGTTCAGGATGTTCTAAAATAAGAAAATCGCATCCCATACTATTTTTGCATAATACAAACCTGAGAGAGCATTAAATGTTTTTTCATATACATCTAATTGGAATTTTATATCCCCATTTATACAAATATAAATTTTGTTCATCCCGATTAAAAGGTTAGGTTAACCTGCTAAAGCGGGAAGCTAAACTGAACGGTAAATTTGTGTTCGAACCCAAACTGCACTCGCACTAACAGCAAACAAACCTCGTGAAGTGCATGACGTCATCGTCGTGCAAATAATGCTGATGGCTCGAATTCGCTTTAAGTATAAAACACTAACTCAACCTTAAGGTCATTACTATAGGGTATTTCTTGTTTATCATTTTACTATTATATTAACGCAGAATTATTTCTTTTGCACCTTGACGGTTTTCGTTATGTCTTTTTCTCTGTACGTGTACATTGTATAGCGGTATCGGAAACTTGGTTAAAGCTTTCACTTCCAGACGTCCTTCTTCACCTTTAGGAATACAAAATCCTTATAAATGATCGTACAGAGAAGGGTGGTGGGGAGCTGCTATCTATGTCCTGTCTGATCTCAAGTGCAGAATTGTTGCCCATTCTACAAGTAGGTATAGGACTAGACCAAAATATCTTTTTATAGGGATTTATGACCGATCCGTCAAATTACTCGTTGGGGTTGTGTATCGCCCGCCTCAAACTGGCCACCTCACTGATATTGAAGAAGTGCTATTTGAGCTATTGTCTTCCTACTCTGAAATAATACTTCTTGGGGATTTGAATGCTAATCTTCTCATCATTATATTGTTTTCGACCTTACTTGAGGTCGGTTTGACGCTGCTCTAACTTCTTTTCTATTCTGTGCTAATCTAAAACGTTCTGCATACTCTCCACAACCTAAGTTTCTAATAGTTTGACTAATATAGCATGGTCTAGGTTTTCCTATACTCTTCTATCTTTTTTTTCTACCTGGCTCTAAATAGATATTAGCAACCTGATGGTTGATAAAGAACTCCAACATGTTTACATGATTCCCATTTATAAGGAAATGAAATACTATCTGGTTATTTCCTCCAAAATAGGAAAAGTGTTAAACCATATGTTATGGTAAGGCTTAAGCAACGAATCGCTGCCAACATGCCAAACCGCTAACTAATTGTGAATTATGTCATGAAGACGTTAAATAAGTTATATATTATGATAAGGCTTAAGCAGCGAAACGCTGCCAACATGCCAGACCGCTAACTAATTGTGAGTTATGTCATGATGACGTTTATTAAATTATATGTTATGGTAAAGCTAAAGCAACGAATCGCTACCAAAATGCCAGAGCGGTAACTAATTGTGAGTTATGTCATGGCGACATTTAGTTCACTGATTTTTATTTATTTATATTTTTTGTTTTGTTTTCGAACTTACTTAAGGTCGGTTTGACGATACTCTAAATTTTTTCTATTTTGAGCTAGTCTAAAAGGTTCTACATACCTTTCACAACTTAAATCTCTAATAATTTGACTAATTTAGCTTTGTTTAGGTCTTCCTACTTTATTTTTATTTAGTAATCTATAATTAATAAAAAAATACCTTACTAAATAGTCCCTCATGTCTTAACTGATGCCCTATTATTCTATCTCTCCTGATTTTTAATTGTTTCCACATACAGAGTTCCTCACCTATCCTTTTATAAATTTCCTCATTTCTTACTCTATCTGTCCAACTAATCTTTAACATTCTCCTATAACACTAAGTTTCAAAAGATTCTATCTTTTTCTTATCTACCTCTTTAATTGTCCAAGTTTCACTACCATATAATAGAACGCTCCATACGTACGACTTTAAGAAACTTTTTCTATTATCTAAACTAATACTATTAGCTATTAGTAAGTTTTTCTTTTTTAACAACATTTTTCTAGCTTGAGCTATTCTAGCTACTATATCCCTTCTGCTACGTCCATCCTTTGTAACTATACTACCTAAATAGCAAAATTTATCTACCTCCTCTAACTCGGTATTACCTATTTTTAATTTTGGTTTAGAACTAGGCTATAACTCACTTGTCATTACTTTGTCTTTCCTGAATTAATTTTCTTACTATAGTTACTTTATAGTATCTCATCTAAAATATTTAAAATTCTCCTAACTCTTTTCTAGACTCTGCTATAATGGCTATATCATCTGCAAAACTTAACATGTCTATTTTCTGTCCCTGTACACTAATACCTATCTCTTTTCTCTCTCTAGCTAAGTTTAAAGCTTCCTCAATATAAACATTAAAAATCAAGGGAGATAGTATACAGCCCTGTCTAACACCACTTCTAATCTTAGCATCCTTTTCTATTTCGTCAAATCTAATTACTGCGCATTGGTTTTTATATAGACTGTAAATAATTTTTCTATCTCTATGAAAGATTCCTATTTTTCGCAAAACCTTGAACATAACAATCCAATTAACCCTATCAAATGCATTTTTTTCTAAATCTACAAACGCGAAATGAGTCTTTTTGTTTTTTTGTAATCATTTTTTGGTAATTACCCTAATCATTAGTATCAGTTCTCTAGTCCTTCTGTCTTTACGAAAACCATTGGTATTCGCCTAAATAATTCTCAGTCAAAGCTTCTACTCAATTTTTAATTATTATTGTTACTATTTTGGAAGCGTGGAAAGTTAAACTAACCGTTCTAAAATTCTCACACCTATCAGCTCCTGCCTTTTTTGGGATTGAGATAATAATATCTTTTTCGAAATCTAAAGGGACCTCACCTGTGTCATATATTACTTTTACTAGTTCATATAATCTGTCTAAAGTTTTCAGACTTGCATATTTTAATAATTCTACGGGTATATCGTCTATCCCCGGCGCTTTATTTAGCTTAAGATCCCTAACAGCTCTATCAAATTCCTCTCTTAATGTTGAGAATCTTCTTTCTACATCCTCTTCTTGTTCGTTCTCTAAATCATCCATATCGTCTCCCTTATATAAATCTTCTAAATATCTTTTCCATCTATCTACTACCTCAACTTTATTTATTAGAAGCTCGTTATTCTCAATTTTAATACCATTATATTTTCCCTATCTTTCTCGAAAAACTTTTTAACTGCCCTGTAAGCCCTGTCTGTCTTACCTACTCTCAAATCATCTTGTACTCCCTTACAATTCTCCTCCATCCATTTATTTCTAGCTTTTCTACACTTATGTACTATCTTATGTTTAACTTTATTATATTTTTGCTTACTTTCACTATCCAATTCTTTGAAAGGTTTAAGCTTTCTTCTGTTCTCTATTAAATATAATATCTCCTTTGTTATCCAGGGTTTTCGCGCTTCTATTTTTTTCTTACCTATAGTCTGTGTTGCTGTATCATGTACAGCCCTTTTTATTTCTTTCCATCTATTTTCTACATTCCCTCCTATCGCTATTTCTTTGATCTTATTATTTAATACTTGTTTATATTCCTCTTTTACCTCGCTATCATTAAGCTTACCTAGATTCCATCTCTCTCTTTTAGCCTTTCTTAATTTTTTGAATTTTAGATTGCACTTCATTTTGACTAAGTTATTATCGCTATGTCAGCTCTTGGATAACTACGACAGTTTTTAACTTGGTTTCTAAATCTTTGTTTAACTAAAATATAATCTATTTGGTATCCAGCCCTATCACCTGGCGCTTTCCCGGTATATCTTCTTCTAACATGTTGTTCGCTCACTACGTTCTTCCACTGACGCATTGAAATCGCCTATAACTATTAAATTCTCGTCTCCCTTTACTTTTCTCACTATAATATTTATATCCTCGTATACATTTTCTACTTCCTCGTCTTCGTACTGAGTTGTTGGCATGTAAACTTGTACTAAAACAATGTCTGTGGGTTTCGTACTCAATCTAACCATAATTATTCTATCACTAAATTATAAGTACTCTTTAACTTTACGTGCTAATCTTTTATTTAGCACTATTCCTACCCCTGCCTGTCTGTTAGTTCAAGAAGTTGTAATTATTCTATAATTATCTTTCCAAAAAGTCATTACTATCTGGCCATCTCACCTCACTCATACCTAAAATATTCAGCATTCCTGTTCTCATTTCGACTAATGAATTCGTTTACTTATCTACTCTAAGTAATGACCTTATATTCCAAGTCCCTATCACTAAATTAAACCGTTGCTTTAAATTCTTATGATGACGAGCCCCAAGTACTTCCTCCCGGAGATACGAATGAGAGAGAATTTTACCTCCGGACAAGAATTTTACTTGTGAGCTTTCCACCATACATAGGTTGTGTTTTAGGGCCACGCATACTTGGGAAATATTGTTCTAGGTCCCCATATCTCTCCACGACGCAGTTTTTAAAGATTTTAGCAAAAAAGTCGTATCTGTCACGGCCAACCCTCAACAACCTTGTAAATTATTGAGGATCGCCCGAGACCAACCGACTCCCCTCCAATATCTTTTAACCAGCAAGGCTACTGCTCCGTGTTGCGTCTTTTAATCACCTTTTACATAAAGCAGGCTTATTATAGTAGTATTCTTTGTCCCCTACTATAGGTATGATAATCTTTTATATAATAGTCATGCAATCTAAGCATTTTACCTTTTAAGCCAACACACCATCTTGAATCCCTGTCTCATGAATCGCATACCACTATTGATTACATTTGTGTCTCTAATAAAAATAAGGCTCTGAATTTTGGTCAAGTCCCTGTTATTGAAATCTCGAAATATGATCTCTTATTTGTCCTTTACTTTATTAAATTTCCCAAATTTGTGTCTACTCTGATAAGATATCCTAACCTTAAAAATCTTATTCTCGAGGTTCTTAAATCTTATGCTCATCTTTTACCTTGGGATGAAATCGATAACCTTCACACGGTAAATGTACAAGTGGAAAGGTTCAATGCTTTAGTTAATATCTTTCCCACGCTATCCACACCCCAAACACAACCGCCAGAGTCACCAGACCAAAGTCCCCATGGATGACCAAACAAATAAAGACTCTTATGCGTTTTAGAGAAACTGCTCACTCTTACTTTAAGCGACCTAGAACTGAACAAAACTGGACGCGTTATAAATTCTTTAGGAATCGAACTAAACAATCAATAAGGAATGCAAAATGCGTCATTTTTATACTATTTCGTCAAAACCAAATTCATCCAGGAAATGGAAACAATTAAAATCTTTAGGCTTTGGAAAGACAAATAATGCAGTCCTTGTTAATTTTTGCTTAGATTCTTTAAATACATTTTTTGCTCAAAGTCCCCTATTAGATCCTACACTTGTCCGTGAAACCATTGCTAATATACCTGATTCTTCACTTCCACATGTTCCTAGATTTAATTTCCTTGAAGTCTCGTCTGATGTAGTCTTGGATTCTATTCTTGGCATAAAGTCTAATACTTTTAGACCAGATTATATTTCACTTCGTATATTGAACTATACAACATCTTCTTTTTTTACTAGTTTCACTTTTATTGTACATATTTCGTTTCGCGCCAAAACTTTTCCTAATATTTGGAAGCAGGCTTTTATTTCTCCTTTACTCAAGAAACCGTGTCTTTCTACTCCTAGTGATTACCGACCAATAAGTATTTTATCTACTCTGTCAAAGTCACTTGAATATATTGCAGTACACCAGGTTACTGCATACTTGAAAGAAAACTCTCTCTTGATACTTATCAATAGGTTTTCGTAAAGGTCATAGTACCTGCTTAGCATTGCTTCGGGTAGTTGATGATATGAGAGACGCTCTAGACAATAAATATATTACTATTCTTGATTTGATTTTAGCTTAGCTTCTAATGTGTCAATTTTGAAATTCTCTGTGCTAAACTATACAAGCTTAACAACTTATCTTTTTCTACAGTTCAATGGTTTCTCTCTTACCTCAGTGGCCGCATGCAACAAGTTATTTCTGCTGGTGCAAAGGCCTTCTCCAATTGGGCGGAGCTAAAAACAGGAGTTTCACAGGGAAGTGTTTTAGGTCCTCTCCTATTTAGTTTATCCAAAACTTATCACAGTTACTTCTTCATTCCCGCTACCACTATTATGCAGATGATGTCCAATTATACTTACATTTTCAGCCAAATAACATCACGTCCGCGTTTAATAAAGTGAATGAACATCTCTGAAACATTCTCAGGTAAAGTAGAAATAACGGACTTGCAATTAACCCATCCAAGCTATCCTTGTCGAATCCCCAAAAATGCTTCGAAAAATTGATTTAAATATCGCACCGTTGCTGAGCCTTGGTGCGATACTATAGAACTTTCAGATTGTGCTAAGGACCTTGGGTTTATTATTGACCAGCGCTGAAGCCTGAAAAGTCAAATAACGTATACGTGTCGTGTGGTATTTGGTGCGCTGCATTCATTAAATCGTCTAAAAAGATTTATGGCTATTAAACTTAAGGCGCAACTAGTACAAAGCTTGATTATGCCGTATTTTGACTATTGTGACATTATTTACACAGGTGCTTCAACTGAGCTTAGTGAAAGTCTTGAGAGAGCAGAAACTAGTTGTGTTTGTTTCATCCTTTGTCTAAAGAAGCTCGATCATGTAACTTTAATCTACGTAGACATGCGAAGACTTAAACTTGGTGATAGAAGAAAACTCCATATGGTTGTTTTCTTTTACAAGCTCTTCTCTACTAAAAATCAACGTTACTTATTTACTAAGCTCTCCTCTATCTTACCGGAGTCATAATACGAGACATGATAATCTCTTGGACATCCCTCTTCATCATACCCAGATCTTTCACCAATCTTTTCATGTTGCTGGAACTCTTCTTTGGAACTCAATACCGCTACGCATTCGACATGCCCCCACAAGTTTTAGTTTTTGCAGACTCTTCCTTGAACATTTTTTATCGATCGATGTGTAATAAAGATCATATTTTGCTATAACCTTTACTTCTATCATTGACTCTACTCACTCTACTCACTGATTGTGATTGAAATTTTGTTTCTTCATATTACAAATTATTATGTTTTTCGTTATATAATTTACTTTGTGCTGTCACTCTCAAGTTAGGTGGTAGACGGAGCCTAATGGCTTTAATCTCGCTTAAGGATTTCAGTATATTACGAACTTAATTTAATTTATTTTTAGTTACAGTTTTAATTTCTTTTTGTTAAGTTTTTTATTATTAATAAAGTCGAACATACATGCATACAATTTAATGACAGTAGAATTGCGCGCGTAATTTAAAAGTGCTCGTAATACTGGAGAATAGGTCTATTGGCATGTAGCTGGTGTAGCTGAAATAATAATTAATAATTGATGACAATAAAAAACAATTTTTATTAGTTGTTCTTCCAATGAGGGCGAGGAAAGCTAGTGTGTTAAAATTGAATGTTAGCATAGTTCTAAATACAATAAACGAAGATACCACAAATTTCATTTCAGCCCACGGCAGTAAATTATTATTATTCTTGTCTTCAAAATCGAACGCTATTAAAAAAATACTCTTTTCAGGTGCAATAACCGTACAGAAATGGTTTTCTTTTACTAAAAAATTTCAGCAATTTTGCGCTTGACTTGTTTAAACATTCGGTATATCCAACGAATTACTTTGTATGCTAATACACTTGTCATAAGTAAACCTTTGTAAAGGTTATTCATCGGTTATATTATCGACCGCTTGCTTACTTTATAGGTTTTTTGGTATCATCAAATATTAATATTATTAAATAAATATGCACAAGGACGATTCAGTATTGTTTTAGTGGAAAAATTGTTGAACAGTCCTAATATAATTAAGAACAAGGTTTATTGAAGCCGAAAAATTTAAATTATGAGCCGATTTAGCAGATTTATAGGATTTAGGCAGTATCGTACTTGCTTACGCCAAAATCTAGTTTTCAAAACCACCTAATATTAAAGGTCATGTTTAAATATATCCACAAATCCCTCTAAAAACCATACACTTTAGTTTACTGGGTCTAGAAAATAAATGCTGAGGACAGGGCAAGATTGAACATAATTTTTTAAAGGTGTTGTATAATATTAGTTAACAAAATATACAGCGTTAAACAACTGACAACTGTATATTTAATAATACATCTACAAGCTCCTGCTTGTGCGATTTACTGCTAAGTGACAAGTTCAGTTTGTCAGGTACAATGTTGGCCCCAGAAAATCTAGCCGGCAATCCACGAAAAACTCGGTGAAATACCTCGCAAAAATTTTGTTTCGATAAAGTACCGACTAACTCAGAAAGAAGAAGGGTGGTGCAAACGTTTAAAGAAGGTTCCAGAAAACTATCATGTGGAAAATACGAGTCTTAGTCGGGAATTTCTTATTCTGGAAACTACAGAAGAAATAACAATAGGATACCAAAACCCAAGATCTGGGAAGTGATTCTGACCTAAAATTTACACGAGGAATAATTGAGTACACTAATGCTAAGAACGTATGACAAGAAGGTTTTCAAAATCAAATGTTAAATTACCTGTATATAAGTCACCCCTCTAGGTAATTGCAATATGTTTTATTACATCAAGGCTAGAACTATTGCCCTTACAGTAATTGTGAAAAATACCGATATAGGAATATTGCGCAATTATGTTGTTATTGCAAGCATATTGCAGTGAATACTGCAAAATAGAAAATGTGAACCCTTGCGTTGGGCGTCAATAAATTATGCTATGAATGCTAACTTAAACTCCCCAAACGTTGGGAGCCAATAAATAATGCTATGGATACTAGGGCACAGCTGTCCAAGCCAATAAAGATTCAATGACGATAAAAAATGATATGATGTAAATCCTTACCTGAATGTACCCGTATTATCTTGCTAACTCAGATATAAATATACTGTAGAAAATGAAATAAAACAAAGAAATCTCAACACACAATTTTAATTACATCAAATTTTTATGAACGATCTTTCATATTCTGATGATCGATACTGATTGGGGATTAAGGAGATGATATAAGTGATATAAAGATATGCTAATTACAGGGAAGGACCAATTGCTTTTTGCAAGCAATAACGATAGCAGTGGAGCGGTTATGTAATAACTACAACTACACCAAACTACTTAATAAAGGGTATAAATACTTTTATCCTGTGCCGCTGGGGGCAATAAACATTCACACACAAAGAGCTTCCGACGGACCACCAGTAACACGCTCGACCGGGTGATGGTGTCGCTTTCAAAAGCTCTCACACGACCGTCTTCTGCAAGGGTTCGGATGCGACTCACTTTATGCACTGCCTGCCGGTATATAAAATGTTTCACTGAAAACTGTAGGATGCACGCACAGGTGGTATTTATTGTCACAAAATACCGAATTGTTCGATGATGACGTAACATACCGCCCACCAAATTCATAGAATTTTGAAAAGGAGGGAAGTAGGTTGGGTGAAGGAAATCACATGGGATTTGACCTTGCTAGGAAAACAGGTAACGAAAGATAGGGTGGTGCACTACAGCGAGCGATATTACCAACTATGCAAAAAATAAAAAAAAAAATATGTAAATAAGCAAATATGTAAAAATAATATACTACGATACATGTAAGAAATGTGTATATACATCTAAACATAAAAAATAAAACTAAAATACCGGTAGCGGCGCTAGTTTGACCAAAGGTCGTTTTAGTGTGCCATGTGCCGTTTTGATCTGGGTAATACGTGCTGCCGGTAGGTCTCCCATAGGAGGAGTTACCAGGACCGGTTTGGTACGAAAACATCTATGACAGGATGATAAATAACTTCGGATTGAATTTTTAATGGAAAGGATCCAGAAATTCTGTTGGATAAGATACGCTGTGGTATTAACACCGGGATGGCAATACCTTTCATGAGTTGACCGAATGATAAGTTCGGTTAATCGGTGCCGCTGAGGCAATAACGCAGGAAACTTTTCGAAATAGGAAAGCGAAGAATGTGTCAAGCGCCCACCTACTCTTAAGATATTTTGTGGATCAACAAATGGAGAAAGTTTTCGCAAGCTTTTAGGTAACTTACGGTTTGCCTTGATCGAAGCTATTTCCTTTGAAAATGTAACATTTTGTACATGCCGAACGATAATCATGAGAGCATTGTGTAATTCAATGTCTGTTAAGGGACCCGTATGACGTTGAGCCATGGGTTTGGAAAATCTATAAATGTAAGCCACGATGCCTTGGATTTTATATAACGATGAAAAGCGACTTAGTAAAATGTCAATGACGTTTGGATCTGTTTGAGCGACAAATGTTAGGATCTTCTTTTCCGTAGTTACCTCAGCAATTGAGGTTGACAATGTTGGTTGAGGCGGCCACGAGTCACTACGGTAGTGAAGCCATTCAGGCCCCGCCCACCATAGCGAACATGAAATAACCGCGCTAGGCATTAATCCCCGAGATGCAGGATCAGCCGGATTATGCGAGGATTTAATATAAAACCATCGGCTAGGTGCAATGATTTCTTGAATGTGGCTAACACGGTTTGCCACAAAAGTTTTCCAACGAAAAGGTGGAGAACGTATCCAAGTGAGAGCGACCGTAGAATCACTCCACGCTGAAACATCGGAGATGTCAATCAAGCCTTGATAAGAACGAATGGTAAAAGAAAGTAAATGGGTTAATAAAACGGCGGCACATAATTCCAAACGTGGAATTGAAATGCGCTTAATTGGAGCTACTTTTGTTTTAGCGGTTACAAATTGTACAGTTATTTCTCCAGTAGTTTGATTTATGAACTGAAAATACACTACCGCTGCATACCCTACCTCGCTAGCATCGCAAAACCCATGCAAATGACAAGTAAAAGGATCCGAAGGGGGTAAACAACGTGGTAACTTTAATGACGATAATAACGGCAATTCTTCTTGATATTGCTGCCATTGAGACGAAATGTCTGCTGGTGGGATGTCATCCCAATTTAAACCTAACATCCACAGATGCTGGATTAGGCGTTTTGCAAAAAGTGTTAGTGGGGCTAAAAACCCTAATGGATCATATATTCTGGCAACTTGTGAAAGTATGTTGCGCTTTGTACATATTGGGTTTAATGGTTTAACCCGAAATGAGAAAATATCTTCTGTAGGTGACCATTGAAGACCTAATATTTTTATTGATTCGTCAGAATCGAAATCGAGAGAAGTATATTGGCAAAAATCTGACGGAATGCCTTCCAAAATAGAAACTGAATTAGAACTCCATTTTCGAAGTTCAAAACCAGCCGAATGTAAAAGTCGGATAAGTTGATCTTTAATTTCGCGGGCCGATTGTATAGAATCTCCATCGGCGACGAAATCATCAATATATAGATTTGACCGTATAGCCTCAGCGGCTAACGGAAACCTTTTGCCTTCGTCAATGGCTAATTGCTGAAGAGCTTTTAATGCTAGATAAGGCGATAACTTAATACGATAGGTCACTGTATTAAGCTGATAAGTCTGAATGGGTTCTTCTGCGGAGAACCGCCAAACAATTAACTGAAACTTTCGATGTTCTTCGGTAACCAAAATTTGTCGATACATTTGGCGAACATCACAAGTAAAAACGAAACGATGAGAGCGAAATTTAAGTAAGATTGACGAAATGTCATTTTGGAGACTAGGTCCAGCCAATTGAGTGTCATTAAGTGACACGTTGTTTTTAGCCTTTGCAGAGGCGTCAAAAACCACACGAATTTTAGAAGTATGAACTTCCTCTTTAAACACAGGGTGATGGGGTAAAAAATAATTATGGTTCCCAACGGGCGGAGAATCGAGTAATGCCATATGACCCGCATCAAGATAGTCCTGCATGAAATTGTTGTATTGGGCGCGTAGCTCCGGTTGAGCATGCAATTTGCGCTCCAGCGAAAATAGTCTGTTTTTAGCCATCTCAAAGCAATTATCAAAAACGGGCAAAGTATCGTTGAACGGTAACGCAACAATAAAACGACCGCTAGGGTCACGAGAAAACGTGTTTTCAAAAATCACATCTGCCTTTTCTTCTTCTGGAGAAGTATAAGGCTTGGATGGCAACTCTTCTATTTCCCAAAACCGCCTTAGGGTTTGGTCGATAGGATTTTCTACAGAAGTAAAAAATGCTTGGACAGTATCAGACTGCAAGCTTTTTGTGGGACCAATAATAGTCCAACCAAAAATTGTATTTATGGCGGCAAGATGAAGAAACTTGCCATGTATAACACCGCCATTGATGATGAACGGATAAACATCTGCTCCAAGGAGCATGTCAATAGTTCCTGGAGAGTTCCAGGTCGGGTCTGCAAGGTGCAGGCCGCATAAGTGTTCCCAATTATTAGGAACTTCAACGCTAGGTAATTTGCCAGATATTGACGAAAGCACAAAAGTTGTGGCTTCTAGAGATTTTTCAGAGTCTAACATAGAGCGAATGGTGCAGCTGACGGCACCTCTATTGACCGCTGAAGTTGTCTGCCCAATTCCATAAATCGGAACTTGAGAACGTATGCGTGGAAGCCAAAGTTTGCTCACGCAATCGTCTCGAATAAAGCTCGCTTGAGAGCCAGGGTCTAAGAGTACCCTGATCGGTTTGTATCTACCAGACCGGTCTTGAACTTCCACAACAGCAGTGGAGAGTAAGACAGTAACCCCAAGATTTGAATTCGTCTGTGAAGACAAAACATTTGCCGGAATAGGAGAGGCTGACTGCGTCCTATTGGCATTTTTATGCATAGGTGTAGCGATCGGTTCAGCTGAACGGCTAGAAGCAGGTTGCGGTTCAAAATGTAGCAAGGTATGATGCGGCTTGGCGCAAGTTCGACAGGAATTATAAGATTTGCATTGCATGGACGCATGGTCTGTTCGTAAGCAATTTAAACAAAGGCGTAAGCGTTTGACAATGTCGAAACGTTCTGTCGGAGTTTTCTTTAGAAACGATTGACATCTATAAATTAAGTGATTGCCTTTGCAAGAAGGACAATGGTGCGAAAATGAATTCTTTGAGTCACTGGAGCTACTTGGTGTGTCCAGTAAAACTACGTTAGAAGAAACTTTTGGTTTAAATTGAAACGCTGAGGATTTCTTAGGCACTGATGTGTGAGATGTATGGACAGTCGTCGAATAAGAAACAGGTGCGGTTGAAGAAAAGGTTTCAACGCTGCACATTGTTGAGTTAAAAAATATCTCAAATCCTCGAAATTAGGTATTTGCTTCGGATCCGATTGGAGTTCGAAGCGTTTTCTAGTGAACGGATCGAGTTTTTCTAAAAGCAAATCGACTAGAATAAAGTTCCAATGTTCAGTGGGAAACTTTAAGTTAGTTAGAACAGCAAGGTTCTCTGAAAAACAATCAATAAGTGCCCTAAGTTTCTTAGGGTCTTCTGATTTTAAAGGTGGAAAGTCTTTCATTGCTTTCCAATGCAAAGTTGCCAATAAACGCGGATTGCTAAATCGCTCACGCAAGGCGTTATATGAGATAATGAAATTATCCCCCGACATGGGTACAGATTTAACGATTCTTAAAGACTCCCCGCTACAACAATTAATAAGGTGATTTAATTTTTCGATATTGGTGAGTGACGCGTTGTTATAGACCAGACTGTCAAATAAATCGATAAAAGATGCGAACTCAGTTACCTCATTCTTAAAGAGTGGGAGCTTTAACGGTACCAATTTTGATACCGTGCTGCTTGGAGCATTTTCGATGATTTGTGGTGCTTTCATTTCTTGCATCGTTTCGAGATGCAGCAGTATGCAAAAATAAGCGGAATCTACTTCCTTCCGTACAGCGTTGTAATTTAATGATTCTACCTCGTCACAGGAACCCAAGACGGCAACTAGGATTGCATTGAAATCTCTGTAAAGGTCATTTATTCCCCTTGCTTGAATAAGGAACAACGTTTTTAAAGTTGGGTCACTTTGTATAGTATTACAAAGCTCAAACATTTCTATAATACGTGTTTTCAGCAATTGGAGCTCTGCTACATGTATTTTCTTGGGAGCCATTCTGATTGTTATTTTGAAAGATCTACAATAAATGCTATAAAACCGTAACGCTCAGATGTACGCGAAAAATGTTAAAATATTATTTTTTGTTCAAAGCACGAAAAGGTAAGACAGCGTATAAACCAATAAATCACGTTTTATGACCATTAGCTTGCAATGTGGGTCTTAAAACGAGACGTCGAAAACCTACCGGTTTGTCAAACAAAGCGTGAAGATAAGATTTACAGCTTAACAACCCGGGCGGTTACGGTCGGCCTTTACATCAAAAGCTCACAGAAACATGTGGTTTAACATATTGCAAGAAGATGCAACTTTACAACCTTATTCCTCTGCAGATGTTTTCAATATTTTACGTTTTGTAAAACGACTGAAAGGGTTGTGATACAAAACGTGCAATAGCTTTTAAATACAAAGCAAATCCCTTTACCTTTCTTATTTAAGAAGTATAAAGCGACTATAATTTTCAGGTTGCTGTGCTTTATACCGCTAAAATGAATTTAAACTGAAAACTAACAGATTTGATGCTAAAATATTTGTATTTAATTTAACCAAAGGATGTAGCTAATATTGTACATATTTTACCTGCTAAATATGGAGCTTGAACACAAATTTAAAGCTAAATCATTAATTAATTAAAAAGCTCGCTGGAATGCAAAATAATATTTAATTTAGGACATGCGTTACCATAGGACTGATGAATCCGGATCGACTTATAGGACCAATGATTGGGGATTAAGGAGATGATATAAGTGATATAAAGATATGCTAATTACAGGGAAGGACCAATTGCTTTTTACAAGCAATAACGATAGCAGTGGAGCGGTTATGTAATAACTACAACTACACCAAACTACTTAATAAAGGGTATAAATACCTTTATCCTGTGCCGCTGGGGGCAATAAACATTCACACACAAAGAGCTTCCGACGGACTACCAGTAACACGCTCGACCGGGTGATGGTGTCGCTTTCAAAAGCTCTCACACGACCGTCTTCTGCAAGGGTTCGGATGCGACTCACTTTATGCACTGCCTGCCGGTATATAAAATGTTTCACTGAAAACTGTAGGATGCACGCACAGGTGGTATTTATTGTCACAAAATACCGAATTGTTCGATGATGACGTAACAGATACATTCAAAAACATCTTTTTTTACACATATTTGCTTTCACCACGGGTATAGAAAAAGCTTATTAATGCAATTTACAGCTTGCGTTTAGTAGGAAGCAACTTTTGTCACTACTGCACATTAATACAATATTTATCTAATCCTTGTTAATAATTAGGAACCCCAAAACTTTTCATATGTAGGTCACAAAATTTTCTTTAAGAGCAATATGGATAATTTAAATACTCTCCTATTATCCCGTCTCAGCGTAACTGATCAGGAACTTTGAGGAAACCTTTTGTAAAGTTTAAAATCTCGAGATTGGACCTCAAAATTAAAAATAATTATCCACTCACAATTAATTTTCTATACGCAAAAATCTTATACTTAATATTAGCACAGATTGTCTCTTTAAAGATATAATACAAAGTTATACTTGCGTTTCAGATCGTCAAATTTTCGATGGTGTATATGTCTCCATCACAACATGTCTTTGGTTATAATTGTCATCTTAAAATCGTTTTCATTTAGAAATACTGCATCGAAAAAATTCCTGGTTCTATTTTTATATGTCTAAATCTATTTTATCGGGTTTCAAAAATATTTTTGTTTTAATAGATTAAAATATCGAGGTGACCTTACACCAAGTAAAATTATAATTTATATTGGCACAATAAATACGTCGTCGGTATGCGCCATAAATAGAGATATAGTAACTACCTATCAATGAATTTTGATTGTTAACTCAATACTCCTCATTATTTACCGGCTTTGTATAATAAAAATCTCAATACGTCGCCGTTCTCTAATACCTCGATTATGTTCCATTAGGTGTAAATCATCTCATGATATAATAATTACTGTAATTTCGCGTGTTCTTATCTTAATTGCCTGTCAATTTAAGATTTATTGCAATCACAAAAGTTTCACTATCCTTATTAATAAATGGAAGGCATTTATTGCTTCCAATTATAATTTGTTGCCAATAAAAACGTGTTAACTTATAACGTTTATAGTTTTGCTGGTGTTATCGCGTTCCGGGAGCTCACTTAACTGATGTGTATTCATTCATGTTAGTCGTTAGCTTTTTTGAAAGAAAAATATCTTATTCGAACTTTGCGTTAGATACTTGCAATGGTGTTACGGCGTTTTTCAAGAGGAGTACTTGACATTAAAATTGTTTAGTATTTTTAAAGTGGGTGAATCTTCACACCATATAATTTGTTTTACGGCCTATTTAGTCTGCATAAAGTGCAATAAAAATTTATTTTTAATTAGTATTTTTAAAAATGATGAATATTTACACACGGGTTTTCAATCAGGAGTTTGACTTATGTGAATTATACAGAGTGTGAAAAGTTAAGTATTAGAAAATTTAATTTTTTCGGTTTTGGGATGGTTTCCTATACAGAATATAGTATTCAATCACGTCTTATAGCCTCCTTAACATATCATTTTATTACAACAAAGCTAGAACCATTACCCTGATAGTAATTGCGAAGAACACCAATATAGGACTATTACACAATTATGTTTTCAGTACAAGTATATACATAAACATTTTCAAATAAAAAAACAAATATATCAGAAACTACTTAGTTTAATGGAAAACGTTTTCCGTAAGCAAAACTACTATCTACGTTCTTAAGCTAATAATCAGAACGTATTATGGATATATTTATACATTTGTGCAAAATTAGAAATATTCATTTATTTACAGTTACTGTAGGTTATAGTTTCAGAATGTTTATTATAAATACCTGATGAGTGATTTTTGACTGTAAATACTCTGGGAACTACTAAAAGACATTACCTTCAAAACTCAATTCGTTTTAACCAGATCCTACTGCGCTGGAAGTTGTTACCAGGGAAATGGTAAAACCGGAAGTTGTAGAAGGTGCTAGTCCTGCTGAAATTCAAGAATACAAAAGTATTAATGAGAAGTACAGAAAAGCGAATTCTACAGTTAAGCTAATAATGTCTAATGCCATGACAAAAGAAACTTTAGATAAAGTGATGCGTTTTAATACAGCACGTGAGATGTGGCTTGAATTAGAACGTATCTATGGTGGAGCTGTTACCAATCGAATGTATACGGCGATTATGAAATTCTTTGGTGCAAAATGGGTTCTAGGTGATGACATCGCAAGTCATTTATCTAAAATTAAAAATTTGTGTAACGAGGTTGTTAAAATGTATTTAATTGACAATGTTGTATTACCAGAACTATTCCTTATCTGTAAGGTTCTAGATACGTTGCCAGAAACGTATTTCCAGTTTAAAACAACTTGGGAAATGTTATCAAAGGAACAACATACAGTTGAAAATTTAACAAATCAGCTTTGTCAATTTCAACAAGCTTTGCAACAAAAAAAGGAGTCAGTCGAAGCATTGCATGTTAAGACAGCAAATGGATCGTCGAAAAAGCTAAAAAAGAAATATTTAGCTACCCAGAAAGGAAAACTTGACAATTTGATATGTCATCACTGCAAGAAACGAGGTCACATTAAACGGAATTGCAGAAAATGGATTGCAGATATTAAAAGTAATGAGAAGAATCTGCACGACACAAAATAAAGATGATGACACTACGTATGGACACAAAGAAAAATTTTCAATGATAATTGAAAATGCCAGTGTTTTTGCAGCTAGTGCAAATGGCCATGAAGAAAATTGGTAGATAGATAATGGTGCTATAAATCATGTAACAATGCGTAAAGATTGGTTTAAAACGTTTATTAGAGCATTTGATATGCCGCACTTTGTAAGTGTAGCAGGAGGGCAGAAATTAGCAGCTATTGGTCAAGCCGAAGTTGAACTTTTAGTTACTAATAAAGGGAAGTACTCCTAAGTAACATTGTTGGATGTTTGGCTCGTACCTGCGATAAACAAAAATTCGTTTTCGGTGTTAAGCGCACAAGATCGATACTACAATAGCATATTTGAGTCAAATGGAAGTATCTGTACTTTGTACATTAATGGGATACCGGTCGTAACGGGTATTCGTCAAAAGAATGGAGGTTTGTATCATGTTGTGGGGAAGTCATTAAATACAAGAATTGAAATTAATGCAATAAGTTCTGCAAATGAATCCTAATTATAACTATATCATAAACGACTTAGACATCAACATAAGAGACATGTACATAATGTTCTGAAAAACGAATTTGACATTGACGTAGAGTTGTATAGTGATGTGTGCGAAGGATGCATTAAGGGCAAAATGCATCGTAAGAAATTTACTACTAGACCAAAAGCAACAAAACCAGGAGCGATAATCCACACAGATGTATGTGTACCATTTCCTGAATCGCCATCGAAAAATCGTTACTTTGTTGCATTTAAAGACGATTTTTCAAGATTTAGAGCAGTTTACACGTTGCAATATAAGTCACAAGCAATAGAAGCTTTAAAGAAGTTTATTGCAAGAACAAAAGTTCAAGGGCATACCATAAAAACTTTACTAAGTGATAATGGAGGTGAGTTTGACAATGCTCAAGTAAAAGAAATTCTTGATAAGAATGGAATTCTTCAAAGGCTTACAATGCCATATACTCCACAGCAGAATGGCTGTAGTGAAAGAGAAAACAGAACATTGGTCGAAGCTGCAAGAGCAATGTTGTATGCCAGTCAGGGTAGATTACAACAGAAAAATAACACAATTTACTCTGTGTTCTTTTCCATTTGTAGTCTGTCTTTTATTCATCAAACACCTGTTTAGCATTCAAGTTTGAAAAAAGGCAGTTATCTAAAATTGATAAAAAGGTCATTATTGGCATTGTTTCACTTCATCTTTGTGTTTTAGAAATAGATACACAATTTATTATTCCTTAGTAACACCTTCAGACACATTTCTAAAGAGCAAGTTACATAAATACTTTTTTAAAACATTTTCCTGGTGTAACTATGGCATGCACGCATGGTGATGAAGACTTACTAACATATACTGTTAATGCTCATTTATCCTAGGATTCAAATTTATCCTATGATTAAGTTATACAATCAAGTTTGGATTGCATATCCTTCTACATATGACTCCATAATTTGACAGAAAAATAAAGTGCTTCCATTTTTACAGTCGTAAATATGGCCAGTGGTCACATCATAAGAAACACGAGCCACTTCGCCCATTCTCATAGGAATCCCATACTGGGCTAGACCATATTCTCAGGAATTGCGCAAATATAGATTCTATTTTCTTTCAAATTTACTTTTAAAAAATATAGCTCGAACTTCATGCTATTGTTTTTAATGCATGAAATAATAATATATTAATAAACACAAGAAACACAAGAAATAATCGGTATTAGGTAAAAATTTATATCTTTTAAATACTTTATTTCCGGTATAAAGAAGTCCTGCGTAACCTTAATATGTAATATAGGTTTGGATCTTTTTTTGTTAGCAAAATTTTAAAGTTACTTTTGCCCATACCAGTTGAAGTTTAAATTTAGTAATAGTTCTAATTTTACCTGATTCATAGTTTTCTGGTTGCATGCAAAGTTGGTCAAGTTAGTACTGTTTAAACTATACTTTTGTAGTAGTTTACGTTACAACAGACGCATCAAAGAGCTTTGTGTTAAATTATGCTTTACATTCATTGTGAGTTTGTCTTATACCACCCCTATTTGTAAATTATTGTTAGCGAAAACTTTACACATAAAAAAATTTTCAAAAAAAAGAAATTGCTAGAACCATTAAATTCATCATTAGGTCTTCAGTCCTGAAACTGTTAGACACGTACCCTTACTGTTTTCTATTCTGAGCTAATTTACCCATAGTCTGATCTAGGTCTACCTTTACCTCTTTTTTTTCCTATCTCTGCTTGTACTATTTTCCAAAAATGCGTTAGAACGTGCCCTGCCCTTCTATTTCTCCTATCTTTTTTTGTTTTCCACAGATATCGTTATTCACCTACTATGTCTATAACCTCTTTGTTATTAACTTTATCTGTCCATGTTATCATCATCATACATTTGAAGCACAACATTCCAAAAGGCTTCTACCGTTTTTCTGTCTGCTTCTCCTACTGTCCCTATTTCATATATGTACTTTACTGTGCTCCACACATATGTTTTCAAAAATTTTCTCCTTGTTTCTATGTTTGTTGTCTTCGACCATAGTCACTGCCCTTTCATGTTAGATGCAGTTCGTTTCCCCTTCCATTGTATTACAAATATATACCCTATTTTCCCGATATTCAGTAGTATGTGAAAGGGGTTAAGCAGCCTGCGGTTACCAAGATCCCCTACATTTGAACATTTTCCGAATAGTTTTCTAATATATGCTTTCGCACAATCAACATTAATTGAAAATATGGCAAAACAACACCTGTAGTTGTTTATAATAATCATCAGATTTAAGTGCAATTATTGTTTTCGTCTTTAGGTTTTCCGTCTTGAAACTGGTTGGACGCTTACCAACACTTATTTCTATTCTGAGCCAGCCTACACAGTTCCCTGAAATTCTCACAGACTAGATACAGCTTGGTTCCCCTTCTATCATTTTGTAAATATATACCCTGTTTCCTGATATTCAGTGGTATGTGAAGGGGGTTAAGCAACTTGTGGCTACCAAGATCCCCAACACTTAGACATTTGCGGAACTTATAGTTTTCCAGTAGATTTTTTCGTACAATTATTATTAGTTGAGAATATTGCAAAACCACTACCTGTAGTTGCTTATAATAGTAATCAGGTTTAAGTACAGTTATTTTTTTCGGCATTAGGTTCTCCATCTTGGAACTGGTTGGACGCGTACCTCCAATGATTTCTATACTGAGCTAGTCTACACATTTCCCTCAAATTTCCACAGCCTACATCTTTCACTATCTCTGTGTAATAGCCCAACGTAGGTCTACCTCTACCTCTCTTTTATCTTATCTCTGCTTCTAATGTATTATGCACAATTCCCTCATGCCTTAGTATGTGACCTATCATCCTACCTCACCTATTTTTTAATGTTTTCCACATATTTTGTTATTACCCTACCATTTCTAGTACCTCTTTCTTCTTAATTTTGTCTGATCATGATATCTTCTTCATAGCACCACATTTCAAAGGCGTTTATCTTTTTCCTGTCCACTTCTCCTACTATCCAATCTTTACAGCCGTAAAGTGCGGTGATCCATACATATGTTTTAAGCAATCTTTCATTGCCTCTATGTTTGTTGTTTTTGAACACCGTAGTTGCCTTTTCTTGTTAAATGTAGCATGACTTTGTGCTAATCTTTGTTTTATAGCTTTGACGTTTTCTCATCTTGCGTTATTTGGTTTGCTAGGTAGCAGAACTCCTTAACCTCTTGTAATTTCTTGATACCTATTTGTATTCTAGTTTTTGATTTATTTTCCCCTCCTATACATACTAGTATTTTAGTTTTATTTTTGTTAATTTTCATACTTTATCTCTCTGTTAGAACTGTTTACATTTCATTAAGAGCTGCTTCTAACTCTTTTTTGCTAGATGCTAATACCGCTATATCATCTGTAAGTCTAAGCATATCAATCTTTTGTTTCTGCATAATAATTCCAAATGTCTTCCTGCGTTTGACAATATGCATTGCCTCTTCGATGTACAAGTTAAAAATTAATAGGGATAGGGCACATCCTTGTCTCACTTCTTTTCTAATATTTACGTCTCTACGTTCCTGCTCTAATTCTATTATCGCTGTTTGCTCTTTGTATAAGCTATGTAGAATTCGTCTATCCCTAAAACTCATTCTAATCTTTTGCGTATTCCGAACAATTTTTTCTATTTTACGTTGTCGAACGCTTTTTCCAGATCTACAAACCCTATACACACGCTTTCCTCTTTTTCTATTATTTTCTCCATTATCACTTTCAGACCTAAAATAGCCTTCCATGTTACCCTATTTCGCCTAAACCCAAATTGATCTTCTTCTAGTATTTCTTCAGTTCGATTTTCCATCCATCTTTGTACAATTCTAGTTAATATTTTTGACACGTGTGCTGTCAAACTTATTGTTCGAAAATTTTCACATATATCCACGCCTCTCCTTTTTGGTATAGTTACTATGATGTTACATTTGAAATGTTTGGGAATCTCACCTGTCGCATACATATAACTTACAAGTTGGAAGAGACGTTGTTACTGCTTGTCCAGCGGTTTTTAGAGATTCTGCTTGCACCTTATCTGTATTCGGTGCCTTACCATTTTTCAGATCCTTTAATGCTATTTCAAACTTATCTCTAGCTATAGGTTTAATTTTTTATGTTGTTTTTATTGTACAGACTAACGTTCTGTCGTAATATCTTTTTTTTACAGGTACTCTAATATTCACTTGTTTCAACTAGTTAATTTGTGGTATCGCGTTTCTATTACTCCACGCCGTAATTTTTAACCGTGATTATCCGGCTCTTTTTTTTTTGTTGTGTCACGGCTTTTTTCTTAACAAGTTAAATTATATATTCAAATTAAATTAACAATTTCAAGAGAAAAAACGGGATCGGCCATTGGCAGGTTTAAACCAGCAACGTCTCCATTTATGCCAGAACATCATACCTGTTTAGCCACACATGCTTACTGATATGTGTTTTCTGTTAAAATCTGCTCATACCAATTCTTCTCTGACCTGTTTAACAATAACATCTTGCAATTAAAAGTCAAAAATAAGTATATCAATTTCGTAGAACTAGAGTTATTAAAATATATAGACTGCAAATTATCTCATTTTATTTACAGATATGTCAAAGAGCTAGTATTAGGTTGATATTGTAACGAAAACTGTATTGGCACAAGCAACAGTTCTTTATTATCAAACTTATTATACAAGCCTTTTCAACAATTTGTAGCTACAATAAAATTTTTTCAATAGCTATCACACAATTTACTTCCAGCTAATCGCTAACAGTACAAATACTAATTTCTTAACATTATGCTGCTATTGAAGCACTATAATTAACTATCCAAACACTAATTATTAATTTATATGAATCACTACAATAATTTATATCACATATGGCAATTTATTTTAAACGGTATGTATGTATATGTATACTTTTACGCAAGTTGGTGTGCTTTCTGTATCATGTTTTTAACTAGAGATTTTGTAAATACAATTCCACTCTTGAAGTTTCCTCTTTCTTTCTGTGTTACCCACCCCACTCTACGAATTTAACTAGTGCGGCCTTCTTTGGCTTACTTTTTTCTTGTTGCGGTATTCGTTGCGGACTATTTCTTTGCTTACTTTACTTTTTCATTCTTGTCCGAACGGAATGCCGTAACAGTGTCCCACAAGTTTCAATCCCACGACCGTTATTATTCTCGATTTACACTAGTAACTTTCATCAACAAATTACTATTGTAACATCCATCTGTACGCGGACGAGACATACATCTATTACTCGATTAGAAATGAACACGTCAATAAGGCCTCTCAAAAAATAAATGCAGACCTAGATATTTTATCAAGACTAACGCATCAACATGCCCTAATTCTAAATGCTACTAAAACTAAGGTTATATTGCTAGGAAAGTATCTAAATAAAATGAGGTTGGTGGTCCATCCTCTTATGATAAATAATGTGGAAGTTCCGGTTGTTAAACAAATAAAAAATTCATTCAAGATAGTTATTTAGAAATATTGAGTTGATGAAACAGAAAAAGTGTCTTTGATAGGATATTTATTTTTCATATCCGATTGTTTTCTCAATAAGTATTACCTGTATAGCAGATCGTAGGCAAAAGCGGGTTCGAGTCTAAGTAAGTAGTTATTTGTGGAATGTTTTTCTTTATTACAGCTTTCCGGAAAATTTTCCAAAGGAGTTTCTACATCCTCTCTTAGGAAGTTTCACTTCAGTCGTTCATCGTCTGGATGTAGTGGCGTCTATGTTAGTCGAGTCGATTTTTCGTTCATTTGTTGTTTTACCCACAGCCCAGCTCAGTTCTCCACAGGAATAAAATTCAGTTAAATCGCAAATCTTCGAGAAAAGTCGGGAAACATAAGATCTGTGCAAAGAACTGAGGATGTTTGTGACTTACTCAAAATACACTATAAAGGTATTGTTATATGTAATGAAAAATCACGAATTTATTCAGAAATGATAAAAATTTTAACAAAAATCTGAAATGCTTTAAAATTACCCATTATAATTTATATTGCCCTTTCGAATGATAATTAAAATCAGCTATTTTGAAAGGAGAATGTATTGGTTACTGTGGCTGGTTGACCTGTGGACATCATGAGAAAGGTGTGTGCGTTTTTCTTGAAACTGGTTAACTTCGACAACTTATAGCATTATATCTTATGTAAAATTGTTGACTAGATCGTAATTTTTAATTAAAATGGTAAGATACTTCCAGATTAAAAGGTTAATGCTAAACCTGTTAACTGGTGGTAATGAACGAGCGCCCTTACAAAATAGATTTGATTTAATTTTTAATTTCGAGTCGTGATAAACAAGCCACATAATTTCTAAAATGTGCCTCAAGCAAGTTTTAATGTTGCAGGAGGTGCTAACATAAATGAAAAATAATACTTGTAGGTAATGAAGCATTTGTTACAATTTTTCTAATACTGTGTATGGGTATTTTCTCATTATAGAAATCGCGAGGATGAGTGTAACATATTACATTCGCAGATCATAAGATAAAATATCAAAAATAATCCAAACACCAAATATCATATTTATAAGACTAATTGAAAATAAATTAGGCGAAGAAAATCAGCAGGTGCTTTTGTGAGATGTGAGGTTCAAGGCTAAGACGGTTCATCCTTAAAAAATTGTTGTTTTTTAATATTAGCATGGTTACAACACTAAAAAGAACAAATACAATTATTTGACCTTTCGGGTCACATCGATCCGGCTGAGATACAAAACTACTTTTACAGCTGATTCTGAATCTAAGGAATAATATTTCTGACCACAATCATTTATTATGAGTCAAATACGTAAATTTATCTAAAACCACTTCATTATCATACCCCAATTTTTAAAAACATGTTAAGAGTAGATGAAGGAAGAACTACAAACACAAAGAATC